>CAMZMU010000058.1:23171293-23416852 GCA_947311845.1 Poa pratensis
GCAAGCTACAACAAAACTACCCATCCCCGTCCGACAAGACCTGTTTGGGGATCTCTACCAAATCAGGAAGGAGACCTCAAGATTGAAGAAATTGAAGCTATCAGGACGGAACTCTGTGAAGAGGCGCAAAGACTCGCGGCTGAGCGCGAAAAACTCCAAGAAGAAGGTCGACGACTCCGTCGCTGGCAGCCAAAGCATCAGGCGGTCCGAACCAAGACGACATCTGAGCGCAAGAAACTCCAAGAAGAAGATTGGCGACTCCGTCGTTGGCAGCAAAAGCATCAGATCAAGATGGACAGAGGAGAGATGAAACCACAGTTCCACGGCGACCCAGAGCAACGTGCATGCCGCGATAGGAATATTGTCGAGGATAGCACCGGTTGGAGACACACGAGCTGATAAGGAAGCTCGCCATGCGATCGACCTACTGCAAACCGCTGCCTTACAACAAGCAAATATGTATGGAGTCACGCCCAATGAGCCGCAACGAGGTATCATGGGGAGGAGAAAAGTGCAGCGTCGAAGAAGTGGTCAACCAGCTAGCAGGTTTGCAGGTATCATTGGAAAAAGAAAAGAAGATAGAAGGCGAGTCACAGACGTCCGGAGCGACTCAGCCAGCCCAGATTGAAACTGATCAGATGAAGATTCAGCGCCAGTAAACTCCTATTCATTATTGAAAGGACCAGCATGTTTTGGAGAGGAAATACGGCTCACTCGTTTCCCCCCGAACTTCGGTGAGTCGCAGCGAGTCACCACCTATCGCAGTGACCAAGACCCTGCCTTATGGATAGAAGATTATGAGGCAAGCATGACAGGGACTGATGTAACTCAGGAAGTGCGTGCGAAATATTTCCACTTGGCAATACAGGGAGAAGCCAGGGATTGGCTGTTAAGGCTGCCATCAAAATCAATAAGCACATGGGAAGACTTGAAGGACAAGTTCATCAACAGATTCCAAACAGAAGACATGAAAAACCTTAGACAATGCATTCAAAAGAGGACGAATCAAGCGGTGACTGGATCAAGAGAGTCGCGGAGATCCTTGGCTCCGCCAAAAACTTAACAGTACAGCTGCAATACAAGCTATGAGAAGAACTGTAGATTTGAGCCGCTGGTGCACAAATTAAGTCGCGCTGAGCACAAGATTGATAGTTTCGACCAGCTTTTGGCAACAGCTGACAAGTACGCAAAGACAGATAAGGGGACAGGCGGCTTATCACAGAACCCAACAGGAAATTGCAAGTCGCGCAAACTGAACATCGTGCACACCAGATGAAGGAGCAAGGAGTGATAAGGCCTCATCCCTAATAACTGCAAGGGGATCTTCGACGTTCCTTGCGACTTACATCGCAGGAGAGATGGCAGGCCAGCGTCACACAAAGGCGCAATGTCATTATTACCGGAGGTGGAAAGAAGGCGACACGCCAGATGCGGCCGCAGTGGATCATGCAGCACAAGAATAAATCTAGCTCTCATCAAGGGCCTGACGTTTTACCTAGAAGAACATAGGACAGTTTCATACAGTGGAAGTACAAACAACGGATGGAAGCCGGAGAGTGGCAGATTTCAACGCCAGAAAGGTACCGTCGCTGGACAGAGCAATCGGTTATTTGGAGTCGCGGCGATCACCCCCCAGAAGTAAAGATCCAGGACAGCCAGCTCTTGTGGTCACGCCTGAAGTCGCGGGATACAAGTTAAGTAAGGTCCTAATGGACGGAGGAGGAAGAGTAAACATCCTATATCAAGACACGCTCCGAAGAATGAATATACCCGAGACGAGGCTGCGACCATCCAGGAAAGAAATTCAAGGCATAATCCCAGGAGCTGTTACGCGACCAATCGGAAAGATAACTTGAAGTTAGCTTTGGAACAGAGCGGAACTTCCGCACAGAGCTCCTAGACTTTGAGGTTGTAGCAGTCAAAGCTCATATCATGCGATCTTTGGAAGAGAAGCCTATGTCAAATTCACCGCCGCCCCTGCTACAGTTAAAGATACCGGACCAAACGGTGTTATTACAATATATGGAGACAGGCAGAGAGCGTTAGAATGCGAGAACGCAGGCTCAGCACTCGCAGAAGAAGCTTGCATCGCCAACTCCTCACACGGATATCAGTCGCAGATCGGTAATCGCAGCTCAAAACGAGTCGCGTTGGAGGTACCGCGGAAGCGGCCAACAGGATGCAGCCACCGGATGGTAAATACCCACCGAGAAGTCGCGCATCAGCAAGATAATGCCCCAGAGGTCGCTTTGATACAAAAAGAAGACAAGAAATGGCGCATGTGCATAGACCCAGCCTCGATCAACAACCCCAGCCAAAGAGGTCAGTTATCGTGAGTCCTTACAAAGCAACTCAACTCAACATAAGTCGCAGCTCAGTGCGGCTAATCGCTAACAAACTTGCTCTCTGCTTCAACATGAGACATACATCGGAGCTATCATGCTCGACCCGAGTCGCTTTTAGCGACTCAAAATTGAACCAATCAGGTGTTCAACCCACTCCGTTAGGAGTATTAATTCGCAACTAAGTGCGATGAGTATCAAGTATGCATGGCCTGCGGGGAAGAAAACCCGCATTAAAGGGCCTGCATCATCCTGTAACACCCTGTAAAAATCGAGTGATTATGAAATAAAGCCGGCACCCTTGACATTCAAGGGTTGTCGTTTCGCCTCAACTATCATTGAGTCGCTGAGTCTTTTGAATTTCATATATCACTGACCCTTGAGGGCTCCTTACGAGCATCGCGAGTACCAATCGCACCTCAAATTTTGCCAAACGAGTGGCAATCCTTAAGCTAGAAGCGTCTTGCATTATGCGGCCAAAGTACTGGGGTGTGGCGTCAATCGAGCTTGATTGCCTATCATGGCCGCTCTCGACCCTGAACACACATGTTCCTAGGAAATACTGAGCCGCGCGAGCGTCTACTTAATGGAATTATCATGAAAAGAACCTGCTTATAGGTCACCAAAATACTGTTTATAATACATGAATGTCTTACAGACTAACGGGCATGTCCCACATATTTATTTTTCTTCCGAGCTACAGGAGTGGGAATTGGCGCGGCTTGTCTCGCGTTGCAGTCGCAGGTGCCCTAATAATCAGGGCGCCGCCAGACGAGGCAGAAGGGCCACCAGATACTGTTGATGGAGTAGTAGCCCGGATGACTCAGCTCCTGTGGACTTTTCCTTTGGCACCTTGCTCCCATCAAGATTGAATTTTTCGAGATAAGTGCCCAAGTCTAAATTATCAACAAATTTTGTGGCATACCGCGCATCCCTTTCCAGATATCGAAGTATCGCTTATTGGCAGTTCAGTATCATCCGCGCTCATCGCCCGGCCGTGGCGAGCAACCTTGCCAACATCTATTCTGGATAATATGCTCGAGCAATGTCAAGACATGCGCGGCTCCGGTGCGAGCAGAGGATCGTTTCCAATCAGAGACATAATGCGGAGCCTTGAGCAGTTTATTTATCCAATACTCGCAAGATGTTGGGCCATCAGTCGCAGGAGAGATTACCGTCATAACTTCCTTGGTAACCTTTAAGAAGCGCTGGCTGAAGTCAGACAGATATACCAGTTGATCCTTCAAGTTGGAGCGGGACACTGGGGCCTCAGGCCCTATGTCAAGAAAGAAAAGGCAAGAAACAAGTCAGAGACTCACGTTGGTACCCAAAATATATATGATTAAAGGAATAAAAGACGAACCAGCAAGCTGCAGGATGGCTGATTTGACGATGGAGCCAAAACCCTCAAAGGCTTTGAACAGCGAGTTATATTTTTCATCTCGCGCGGAGTTCCTTTGCGTGGTCTCCCTTCAGACGATCAATCAATTCAGATTTAAGAGTCAGCCCTTCTCGCAAAGATCTAATGACTTCGTCTTTCTCCATGAGTCGCTGCCGCATATCTGCTTCAAGTTCTTTAAATTGCTCTTCACAGGAGTCGAGTTGACCTTTGAGAGATTTTATTTCCTGAGCCTGGTCCCTAATGACCTCATTATGCCACTCCAGGGGACTGCATCACTTCAGGCTGATCTATGGAAATGCCCTTACCCTTTATTGAGCCAGAAGCATCAAGCAAGGACAGTTCAAGCTGAAAATAAACAGAGCAAAATGCATGGGTAAACTATCCAGGAACTTGGGGGCTCGAGATTTGGAGCCAAGAAAAGAATCAACACCCCGTGCAATGACACAAGGTTTTGATCCTTGGGGGCTACGGTATATGTACCTGGCGACTTGAAGAAAATTGCTCAACTAGGCCGCGCAGAGAGCAGCATGCTTATCTCCAGCAGCAATTATGGCATCCGCAATTGACCTGGAACTATTTCCTGGAGCTGGAATTCTATTTTCAGTAGATACCCTACCAACAGCAGGAGTTGCGGATGGAGCTGCGACTGGAGTCGTGGCAGGAGCCGCATCAGCAATACCTTCCTCCAGGGATGGCCTTGGATGAGTCGCACCATCACTGTTTCCCACGTTTTCGTCAGCAGCATCATCCTCGCTCATAGCTGGCTGAGAAGAAGTGTGAGAATTAGACTTGGTATCCTCTTCAAGCATGGCCCTGCAAAATATTGATGGATTAATAAGCCGACCCAGCAGAGCCGTAACATTGAAAAGAAGGCGAACCATACCCAGAGGCGATACGGATACTCTTCATCAGGCAACCAGAGGAAGGAGAAGATAAACCTTGCAAATCTGAACCTACAGAGTATGAAAAGAAGTGGTGATCAGCAATTCCTTGCCAAAAATACGCAAGCACAAAAGGAAAAGGAGAAGTCGCAAACAACTACCCGAGCTCATTGAGAAGCAGTTCTTTGCAACAGCCTCGGAAGAGAAAGCGGTCTTGTCAGGATCAGCAAGTTTTAAAGATTTGGCAGTTCTTGTTTCTATCAGTAGCGCCAAGGCTTTGCGGCGTTTCTCAGGTTGCGCGGGGTCTTCTGAGCTCTCACATGAAAAACGTTTTGAGGACCTGCGAGGCACTTCAGGAGTTCCAAGAAAGGTGTCCTTGGAATTGTGGACAGAAGGGCGCTGGCCATTTGTTGCTCTTCCTCAGAAGCGCTAAGGCTTCCTCAGCAAGTTTTAAAGATTTGGCAGTTCTTGTTTCTATCAGTAGCGCCAAGGCTTTGCGGCGTTTCTCAGGTTGCGCGGGGTCTTCTGAGCTCTCACATGAAAAATGTTTTGAGGACCTGCGAGGCACTTCAGGGAGTTCCAAGAAAGGTGTCCTTGGAATTGTGGACAGAAGGGCGCTGGCCATTTGTTGCTCTTCCTCAGAAGCGCTACCCTCAGGCTCGGAGACAATATCATGCATAATTGTATCCTTGCCAAGGGCTGCGGCTTGCTTTGACGACTTAGCCGCGGCTTCTTGGTTCGAGTCGGCATCCTCTGAGGGAAGAACCCAGAAATAGGGGTCGATCTGAAAAGGAGCTCGGGTCAGAAATAATTAATTTTGGAGAAGGAATCTTGGAGGAAACAAGTTACAAGTAAACATTACCACAGAAGGCTTGTGCTCAGCCCGGAAGGGAGCAAGCCCGACGTTGTCGTATGAGTCGATATCCTCGCCCGTCACTCGGCGAATGAAATTTATCCATTCCCCCTTGTCCCAATCCTCAGGGCAAGTACGGTCGACATCGTTTGCGTGACAAGTGAAATCTATCATAAGTCGCGAGCGGCGACTCACAGGATGAATTCGCCATTTAGTCCAGCAAGATATGAGATCTAATCCAGTGAGACCATGGAGTATCAGCGCCCTCACCTTGTCCAAAAGGGATTCGATAAAGGGCAACGAAGAAGGATCAGATTTAGAAGACAGAGCATCGGTAGCCTCGAAGGGTAGAGGAGACCAAAGAGGAAGAGGAATTTCACCCTCAGGAGAAGTGTTTTACAATAGAAGAATGTTCTTTGCCAACCCTTAATTTTGTTGGCAAGGGCTAGTTTTGGGAAAATACTACCCCTACGGCGTTGGAAGGAAACGGCGCCGCATTGGAGAAAGGGACCATCTGTGGTTTCCCTTTGGCTATTGCAATTGAAAAGAGCAAGCCAGAAATCTATTGAGGGAGGGATACCCAGGTAATCTTCGCAAAGGACGTGGAAATTACTCACTTGGAGCATTGAATTTGGACCAATGTCATGAAAACGGAGGCCTAACCGCTGCATCAAGGAGCGGAAGAAGAGGGAGCCTAGGGGCTTGAACCCGCGCTCGATGAGCTCCGCGAATACCACTACTTCTCCAGGTCGAGGTTGGGAATTACCTCCTCATCAGCCGCCCGCCATTCGCATTGATCTTTTGGTGGAAGAAGGCCGCGTGCAGTTAGGGATTCCAGGAAATCCTCGTCGATCCACGAGCCTTCCCAGTTGCACTTGCGGCGAGACATTTTCTCAGATTGATGGAGATCTTCGCCAAAGGATTGTGAGTACGAGAAGCGGGATTGGAGGCGGCGGAAAGGAGCAGCGGATGCGTAATATAAGTCTTGATGCAGAACGCTAGGAAAAACGATGAGCCATGATAAATAGCCCAGACGCGGAAAACGTTTAGATCTGGAAATCAACCGTCAAGGCAGGATAAGTCGCGCTCTTGGGCCGCCAAGAAGAGTTATAAGTCGCAGGTTGGAAATATGAAAATTGGAGTTCAGCTGGGATAATTCATGTGCGCGGCTCAGGGGTTTGTTAAGACAAAGAAGCCTTCACTCGAAATCCAAGCTAAACTTGGGGGCTAATGTCGGGGGTATACTTTCTGGATTAACCCGCGGCCCAGTGCGACTTACTTTACTCGCATGGACGAAAGCCCACATGGGGTTAAGCCCAACATCGAACCGCCACAAGGAGAAGAATCTAGAAGGCACGGAGGCGAGCCAGTCTCCGGATAGGTCCCAGTTAATATATTCCTTGTGGAGGAAGTTTCCTTTGTAACCTGGCGAGCCTCTGTGTATATAAAGAGGACTCGCAGGACCTAGAGAGGGTCAAGCTAGCAGGCCCTTAAACCCTAGCTCATACGGCGAGTACCAGATCGGATCGCCTCCATTGTAACACCTCGATTATCATATCAATACCAATCTAGGGTAGGCAGGAAGTAGGTCTTTTACCTCACATTGAGGGGGCCGAACCTGGGTAAATCTGTGTTGATCTTTGTTCCTGCGATCCCAAGCTCGGAGATGCTTGACTCGCGTAATCCCACACCTACGAAGTCATCTATGACACCTGACGTGACAAACCCACGACAGGCGCAGCGGTGTCCTTTGACGCCGTTTCCTCGCAAGAGATGCCGCTGTGGAGCTCCAGCACCTACAGTACTTTGGTGGTCTCCGGGTGAAAACTTTGGATCTGGCTTGCCGAACCGGATGACGGTGTTGTGCCCTGGACAACACTACCTCCTTGGAGGCGTCATCTTGGAGACCCAAAAAAGTATGGCTTTTGTTGATGCGTGTGCTGCCGGTGCTGAGTTTTGGTGGTATTGGTGCGGCCATCTTGGGCCGATGGTGGTGTGTTTCTTTCCTCGGCGGGCCTTCGCGTGGTCTCGGCCACATGGATGTGCTTGCCCAAGACCCTCCGGTGGTTGCTGTTGCGGTGTGGGAGCTTCGTGCTCTTGGTGGCGTCTCGGCTCCATAGTTTTAAAAACCGGACCGGACCGCCGGTTCAACCAGAAAAAACCGGAACCAACACCTCCACCGGTTTGTTAAGCGCACAGGACCGTCCGCGCCAGTGAACCGGGAAAAACCGTCCGAACCGCGGTCGAACCGGCGGTTTCAGCAGAAAACCGGGCCCAACAGGCCACCGGTCCAACCGGAGGAAGTCCTCCTGCGGGAAAAATTAAATTACGTCGCTCAGGAATCGAACCTAGGACCTCTTCCTACGCACGCAAGGGTACGCACTGCGCTAGCCACCATGCACGCATCATGTTTGTGTCATACTTGAACACGAATACCTTTAATTTATGACCTTTTCCATCAGATTATTTCTATTTCTCTCTTGTTCTATCTTTAATAAACCGGCGAGTGAACCAGACGAACCAGCGGTCCAACCGGTGAACCGTGAACCGAGGCCCTCGCCGGTTCGATCACCGGTCCGGTTTTTCAAACTATGCTCGGTTCACCTTTGCACAATGACGACACAATGTATGTCTCCCCCACCTGCTATTCGTCTCGACCTCCGTGGCAGAGCTCCCTGTCTAGGTTAGCGCTAGGTGCTTGTCGTGCCCCGACGGACGGACACGGGTAGTGAAGGATACCCCCTTTTTAGGTTCGGCACGGGGCGCGAAGGAGGCTGAGAATCGTCTCTCACGGGTGATCTAGATCTAGCTCTTCCTATCGACGATCAAGGCTAGCAACACAGAGACACAAGGAGTTTACCCAGGTTCAGGCCACCCGGAGGCTAACAGCCCTACTCCTGCATGTCTGGATTGATGAGTTCTTCATAGTGTAGCTTACAAGGTAGCTTCCGAGTAGAGTACCCGGGAGGTGGGCGGCTAGAGGAGGAAGAAGAGCATATCCTGACCCTGAGGAGATCACCTCCCCATCTTTCCTCTCTGCCCTAGTCTAGTCTTGCCTTGCTCTAAGTCTTAGCCCTTTTGCTTGGTGACCATGGTCCTCCTTTTATAGGCTAAGTGGATTCCACATGGGTCACGCTATGTGCGTGAGGGGTTTTAGGCGGGAAAAACCCCTCACGGCCTAAATGGGGAGACGTGGTTCATTCTCCTCCAAGTGTCTTCTCTGGGTTAGGTGAGGGCGTCCACCTTTAAGAAAAGCGGGGCGGACAGGGGCTGACAGCTCCACCGGCCATGTCCCGGAGCCGCGCCTCCTTCGGCTTGTTTCCCAAGTCTTCTAGGAGCGTCGAGTGCACGCTGGAGTGTTTATACATAGCTTGTACGGAAGTGTACCCGAGAGGGAGTCCAGCCTCCTGCCGGGCACTCGGGCTCTCGGGAGTCTTGTCTTGTATCCCGCGAGGAGGGAGACCCCGGGAGGTCTCCAGGACCTGAGTCTTTAGCCGCAGGGTGTCGATATCGATCTTGACGGGTCTTCAGGGGGTTGGTGGGCGGACCCACCAACCTGTCTTTGTACTTGGCCTTGTCAATCTTCTAGGTGGGGCCCACGCGTGGCGGTCCCACTTTGGCAGCATCAGGGGAACCCCATGTTCCACTGATGCGACAGTGCTAGGCTTGACACTCGCCAATGATGATGGTGGTGCTCCTGAGTTGTGCCGTGGGGTTCGAGTCGCACGCCGGTGCGGTGCGTGCGGCTGATTGCCGAGTCTTGGCATTGTGATCCCTTGACTGCACCCCTCACCTGTTGTGCCTCTCTTGGCGGCTCTTGTTGTTTCCTTTTCTAGTTGTATTTTTTCTTGTATTTTCTGTGTCTTCTCTTATCTTGTATCCCCTTGTAATTCTCCATCTGTTGTAAGAACATAACCCGCCAGGCTACTTTCGATGAATGAAACAAACGGTGGGGATTTATTCCCCCCCCCCCCCCCCCGTCAATCTCGAAAAGAAAAAAAAATGTACGTGGTCGTGATGCAAGTGCATGGTTACAGTGGTATAGAACAAATACTTCTATATCATTACTGAGTAATAGTTGTACTAGGGTAGTTAATAATATATGAAGAGATGTAAGCGGAAAATTAGGTCAATGTGCCAATGGATTAATTGACTACTTATACTAGCTCGTTAGTAGATTCTGCAAAAAGTGACGGATAATCCCGCATCCACTGGATAATAGCAATAACATATACTCTTCCACATCCATCGGATATCAACCTAACAAATATCCTTATCTGTATCCATATCCATATCCATATCCGACGGATTTCTATAATTGCATACCATATCCTTAAAAACGGATATGGATGCGGATTCAGGGCGGGAACTATCTGTACCATTTACATCCTAGGCACATATGATTTTGTTTTTTGAGAGTCCTCATAGATGGACCAATTACAAGGGGCGCTCCTCTACATCGCCTTCAGGAGACGTGGAACGGCAGCGTCGCCTCAAGGAAGCTGCTTCATGGGCCGCATTTGGAGCGGCCCAGTACAAAAAGGTACGGTTTTTTGTTTTTGTCTTTTTGTTCTGTTTTCAAATCTGAATTATTATAAATTTGTACAAAATTTGAATTTGAACAAATTTCAAATCAAACAATTTTTAAAATCTGAACTCATTTCAAACTTGAACAAAAATTCAAATCCGAACAAAAAAACAAAAATCAAATCCGAACAAATTTCAAAACCGAACAAAAATAAAAAATCAACAAAAATTCAAAATCAAACAAAAATCAAATCCGAACAAAAAATTAAATCCGAACAAAAATCAAATCCGAACAAATTTCAAAACCGAACAAATTTCAAAATTGAACAAAAATTCAAATTCGAACAAAAAACAAATCCGAACAAATTTCAAAATCTGAACGAAAATTCAAATCCGAACAAATTTCAAAGTTGAAAAAAAATTCAAATTCGAACAAAAATCAAATCCGAACAAAAAACAAAATCTGAACGAAAATTCAAAACCGAACAAATTTAAAAACTGAACAAAAATTCAAATTCGAACAAAAATCAGATCCGAACAAAAAAAAATCAGAACAAATTTCAAAATCTGAACGGAAATTCAAAACCGAACAAATTTCAAAATTGAACAAAAATT
Organism: Poa pratensis; assembly: GCA_947311845.1. Lineage (NCBI taxonomy): Eukaryota > Viridiplantae > Streptophyta > Magnoliopsida > Poales > Poaceae > Poa > Poa pratensis. The sequence continues at coordinate 23,181,914 of CAMZMU010000058.1, forward strand.
CAAATTCCAAAAAAATCAAATCCAAACAAAAAACAAAATCTGAACAAATTTCAAAATGTGAACGAAAATTCAAATCCGAACAAATTTCAAAAATTGAAAAAAAAATCAAATCCGAACAAAAATCAGAATCTGAGCGAAAATTCAAAACCGAACAAATTTAAATACTGAACAAAAATTCAAATTCTAACAAAAATCAAATCCGAACAATAAAAAAAAATCTAAACCAATTTCAAAATCTGAACGGAAATTCAAAGCCGAACAAATTTCAAAATTGAATTTTTTTTCAAATTCGAACAAAAAACAAAATCTGAAAAAATTTCAAAATCTGAAAGAAAATTCAAATCCGAACAAATTATAAAAATTGAACAAAAATTCAAATTCGAACAAAAATCAAATCCGAAAAAAAAAATCTGAACTAATTTCAAAATCTAAACGAAAATTCAAATCCGAACAAAAATAAATTTCAAAACCGAACAATATTCACTTTTTCAAAAATATGAAAATTTTATAAATAAAAATAAATGAAAGAAAACAGAGAAAATAGAAAAAGAAACTAAGAAAAAAAAGGAAAACGAAAAAAAAGCCGAACCGGGCCGGCCCAACAGCGTGCCATCCCCGCATGTCCTTCAGGCGACGCGCGCCTAACGCGTCGCCGCGGGGCGACCTATAGGTTTTTCCCATTACAAGCGTTGACGGCATCTCCAACATGCAGGCCCGATATTGGGATGGTATGCGTGCACGCCCACTACTTCCCCCGGCCCGACCCATCCTGCATTCGTGGAACCCGTGGTCACCGGCCGATCGGCCCACCTTCGCGTGCCCGATTTTGCTCAGGTTTCGGAAGGATCGGGTCCATCGGGAGGCTCGTGGCCAGGTTCCCCTTCGCTAATTTCTTGTAGCCGCCGACGCCGAGCTCCTCCCAATTTTCTCACCAGACTCGAGATCCTCCTAATTCTCTTTTGGCTCTTTCCACCACTTGTCTCTCCCGGCGATGCTTGTGACTGCAGCGCTCGCCTGTCGGCGTCCGCGACTGCGTGGTGTGGGTGTCTGTCAGGACTACGGACCTGACGGCGGCTGGGATGGCCGGGATTCAGGTTGGTTGTGAAGAAGAACAGGTAAAAGGTGCAGGAAAGGAAAGAAGGTAAAGGAAACAACAGTACTAAAATTAGGGTTTTTCATATGCTTGGCCTCCCAGCCATCCACGCGCTCCTTTTGTATCGAAAAGAAAACGCCCAAGCATTAGTTCTTACAGGATTAACGATAATCAACGAACTAAACCTGCTTAGAAAGCTAAACACTGGACTCAGAGTAAGAACCCATCTGGGCCGTCTAAACAGCACGAAACGGTATCAGAGAATCAGGGCCGTTGAGTGCCATCAAACAGTTCTTCAGAGTTGAGCATCGTTGCGTCGACAGTTATCTCGTCAGGTGCACAGCCTGACAATGCCCCCTCCTTGAGACAAGACTTCAAGGTTTGAAGCTTGGAAATGTTGCTTGTATGAAGGTTGCGCCTTCCCATGTTGCATCTTTGGGTATGGGTAGCTCAATATAACCATCAAGACATGCATCTTCCTCGGACATGTCATCGTTCTTGTCATAAGAATACTCTTCCTCATCGGACTGATGCGTCGGCTGCACATAAGAGTAATCGCAACGATTCAATCACACTAAACAAGCATCAAGTAAATACATATAGTAGTGCTGTTGCATCAATTTCAGAATGGTAAACCAAATTACCTTTTGTGGTAGAGAAGCTCCTGCTTCCAGCTGCGACGAAGCCACTGCTCCTCCTTGCGACGCTGACGGTTTAGTCGACTGGATGCCGAGTAAACCAGCTGTTTGGACTTCATAGCGTTTCCGTACGCAATCCTCTTTCTCTGCGATTGTGCACATGAAGCAGCTCTTCCAGGTTGCATCGTCGATCAAGACTCAAGGTGAGAAGCAGGGAAGCCTCAAGCAGCAGTGGAGGACTGGAGGTGTAGCCGGGCGCCGCAACCCGAAGGAGAGAGATGAGAGTTGTCCTGATCATGTGGAGGCGTGGACGGTGGCGGGCTGTGAAGCTCGACGTGCCGGTGGTGACGAACGAAGACGGAGAAGGGCCGGTCGACGGAGCCCTGCAGCCGGAAGGCCGGCGGCCACCACTAGAACGGCGACGGCGCCGCACGCGTCCGTCCAGGTGAGGGCGAGCACCTGCTATGGGAGGAGAAGGTGGCCATGGAGTATGGGGAGGCGAGGAGCCATGGGGAAGGGTGGCGGCAGGCCTCCGGTGGTGGCGGACTGGCAGCCGGTGGCGTGGCGGTGGCTAACCCTGGAATCGCAAGGTCGGGGTCGGGGATGGTCAGTCACGCACGCACGGGGTAGGGGAATTGACCAGATTTTGATGAATGTTAAAAAAAAAAAGGGGCGGCTCGCCGACCGAGACGAGCCTCGAGCCCGTCGAGCCGAGCCTCGAGCCCAGTTTTGAGAAAAGTTTTACATGCAAGCCGAGCCTGGCTCGGCTCGAGTTTTCTCGAGCTTGATCGAGCCGAGCCTCGAGCCGGCTCGGCTCGGCTCGATTCCACCCCTAGGCGTAACCCTGGATATACTTCATGTAATAGCCAGTGAAGCCTAGGAACCTTCTGAGTTGTGTAACTGTTGTGGGTGTTTTCCAACTCATAATGTCTTTGATCTTCTTTGGGTCTGTGGAGACACCCTCACTGGATATGATGTGACCAAGGTATTCAACATGTTTATATCCGAAACTGCATTTTGGGAGCTTTGCTTTGAGATCATGGAGTCTCAGTTTGTCAAGGACTAGTTTCAGGTGCCTTTTGTGCTCCTGCAGATTCTTGCTGTATATCAGTATGTCATCGAAAAAAACAAGGACAAACTTTCTGAGATATGGAGCAAAAACAGAGTTCATCAGGTTCTGAAATGTCGCCGGAGCATTATTCAAGCCAAATGGCATAACATGGTATTCATAGTGCCCTAAGTGGTAGTAAGATGGGTGGTAAGGCTGATAACCATAAGGAAGTTGCTGATACATGTGTGGGTGCGTGGAAGGAGTGGAGGCTGTAGGGAGATGAAGTTGGGATGGGGGTATGGTTTGTGATCATGGAGTAGGTAGGCTGGGGAATGGAGGTGGTTTGGGTGTTTGATTGGGTGTAAGGAATGTAGGTGGGTGAGGTAACTGATCTGGTGTGAGGTTGCCGAAGTGAAGTGGTCGTTGTGCAGGGTTGGGTGTAGAACTGGGAGTTGTGGATGGAGTGGTTACCTCTGGGATCGGAGAAAGTGAGTGGGGAAGGTGTGGTGGAGTAGAAAAGGCTCTGCTTTGGTTGCTCGTCCCTGTATCCATCACGCCTATGCCCTCTGCGTTCGCTGGATTGGCTTGTGTCGTTGCCAGATTCGAAAGCAGAGCAGAAAGTTTGGATATTTCACCTTGGATTGACGAAAGGGCCGCCTGAGAGGACTCCTGGTGCTGATCCATGCGCTTTTTCAAGTTCAGAACCTCGCGTGGCAAGCGAGCACGGATGGCTTCTTCCTCTTTGGCCTGCGCTTCAGCCGCCTCCAGCAGCGATGCTTCTTCAGCCGCCACCTCGAGTCGCTCTTGCGAGCATGTCCGGATGATCGACGATGACATCTTGACCAGATCTGATCATACCGACGATGGAGGAATTTTACTCCGAATCAAGGTGATCCGGTAACCTCGACGGCGGCGCTCGACTTGCAGGGGTTTGGGAAGGGAGGGATAACGCAGCGGCCAGAACTTAAGTGCTCTGATACCACTTTGTCAGGACTACGAGCCTGACGGCGGCTGGGATGGCCGGGATTCGGGTTGGTTGTGCAGAAGAACAGGTAAAAGGTGCAGGAAAGGAAAGAAGGCAAAGGAAACAACAGAACTAAAATTAGGGTTTTTCATATGCTTGGCATCCCAGCCACACACGCGCTCCTTTTATATCGAAAGGAAAACGCCCAAGCATTAGTTCTTACAGGATTAACGATAATCAACGAACTAAACCTGCTTACAAAGCTAAACACTGGACTCAGAGTAAGAACCCATCTGGGCCGTCTAAACAGCACGAAATGGTATCAGAGAATCTGGGCCGTTGAGTGCCATCAAACAGTTCTTCAGAGTTGAGCATCGTTGCGTCGACAGTTATCTCGTCAGGTGCACAGCCTGACAGTGTCCCTGTCTGCTCCGACGACGGAGGCCATGTTGCCCGGCCTCGTCGGCCACGCACTGGGCTTCCTCTGTTCCGCCAGCCGCCTGCCCTACTCGCCGATGCTTCTTAAATCCCCGCCAGTCTACGCACGGCCGCACGGAGATCTGGGATTCACGGGTAAGGTTGCTTATTTTGAGGCTTTGAGCATTCCGATTGTTCGTTTTGTACTGTGTACCGTGCTCACCTAACCTAGTCACTTTGCACCTCTGTCTCGGTTCAAACGTGCAAACCAGCGCCGTTCTCGATTAAATTATACCAGTCTGGTCTAACACTTCAGTAGGCTCGATTAACTTGTACATCAGCTGTCGTAGCTCATACAGTATAGTCGTCGCAAAAAGAATTGACGGGCAGAATTAATTTCTGTATCCTTGTTTTCAAAGTTGTAGAGCACGTGTGCAGAAACGAATGCCACCTTTGTCAAATTGTCAAAGGCCATCCAAATTTGCACATCTGTGCAGAAGTCACCCAACTTTTGACTGGGGATATGATCAAATCCATAAATTAAATAACATATGCAATGCGGCAATGGAGTTCAAGGCCATTCGTCGTGTTTTATTTCACCGGGAATTGAGTTGCTCTAGATTTCAGCCGGTATTTATCACTGCAGTAATCTTAGTATGGTTATTATAGGTTAAATGTACTTGAGCGTTTTACTGCTTGTTCACCTGATCAGTAATACTACGTCTAGTGTGTTGGTAGTGGTAAGCATGCTTCGAGGTGCCAAAAATTTCTGAATGCAATGAGCCAAGGATAGATGCAATGAAGTTCAAGGTCATTTGTGGTGTTCTGTACACTGAATTGTTCTAGATTTCTCAATGCAGTTAGACAGTTAGTATTTATAAGTGCAGTAATCTAGGATTTGAAAAGGTTTAATGGAGTTCAACACTGAGCTACTTGTTCACCTGACGAACCATACTGTATTGGTCATGAGGGGTCATGCTAGGAGGAGGAAGTTTGAACGTGTGAGCTCTGAAATGATACACCAGTCCTTACAACACACGTGACCCCCTTCAGAATGGAATTGGAGATATGTTAAAAGTAAGGGTACACGTATGATGGACATGTGGCCACACTAACACTACAAAACTGCATTCTCATGTAAGACATGCATATATCACTATCATACTCCAGATTGCTTCAGTTCAGTGTAGTTAAGACAGCCATGGACATGACGGAGCATGCTGTTCTAAGTTTTAACTAAACATCAGTTACCAGATTTCACTTCAACTCTAAACATATGCTACACTGTTTGGTGGTTATTTGTTGCTAGCATCCAAATTTCATATCAGGTGTTTCTGCACACATCGGAGACTACTGAATGCACAACATACAAGTATAGATATACCTAGCCCTATGGTCAACTCCTGAAGAGCACACCTGCATCAAGGATCAGATACTCTGCAACCGAGAGCGCTTCTTCTTCACCACCATATGTCCAGATGTCACTATGCTGCAGCTCAGCAGGTAGCTATAGTAGGGAGGTATCTGAGATTTCCATCCAAGGACTTCAAAACTTTTACGAGGCATGACTCTTCCACTTATAATATCATGCAGTGTTAGCTCGGGAACTTTGTGCTGGGTAGAGCACACCTGATAACAGCGATGGGCTATAAGGACATCGCAACTGCGCTTCATCGTCCAGAGATATATAGGTTGGTCTTTCCGCAAGAGATCAAGTGGATCTTCGCCAAACATAAGTAAATGCTTGTTTTTGTATTCCTTGAGGTGCTTGAGAATCTCGCGCCAAAACAAGACATCTGGATTAGCTCTCAGAACGGTACCAATTATGTTTGCATTACCGAAAGAAGCCCCCAGCTCAGCTGCAATGTCCATTGCTATAGATGATAGCCCTGGGTAGTCCTTTGGGGCAGCACTTCTCAGTGCAATCGACTTGAAATAGTACCAGTAAGCTTCCTGGGGCAAATCATACAGTTTGAGAGCCGGGGTTGTTCCAAACTGCACGATCCTCTCTGACCTACTCGTAACAATGACTTTACTCCCGTGTGTCATATGGCTCAATAAGGAGCGCATCCTTCTCCATATTTCCATTTCCAAATCCCCAATTAGTTCCATAATAACCAGTAACCTCCCATGTGAAGCACCATTTCTGTACTTAATAGCACCACTGTCTTGCAGAGCATTCGCGGGGGCCTTCATACCTTCAAGATCATCTCCGCTGAAGAAAACAATTGAGGAGAAGAAGTCGCGCACCCTTTCGTCGTAGCAAACATGCTCAACGAGGGTGCTCTTTCCAACTCTTACTGATCCAACTATGGGAAGAATGCTCAAATTTCCTGTGCTAGGGGGGCCAGACTGCAGCAGAAAGCTCACAATCCTCTCATACTCCGTGTGGCGACCGAACATGCACATGTCTGAAAACAAGTAGCTGCTGCAAGGCTCGCGGCACATCGGAGGATAGCACTTCAAGAAGAACACAAACTCCTCCATGTCAGCGACAATCATCTCAAGGCTAGACAACACTTCCCTGAGCTCGTTGTGACCCTTGCCGGCGCCGAACACCATCATTTTCTTTGGCGTTCTGGCTGAGAGGCAGAGACGCTTGGCGGGATTAAATCTGCAGAGGGTGAGCGAGTCGTTGCTCACCTCATCTTTGGCTGTGGCGTCGCCTTCTCCGTGGCCTTTGCAGGTGAAGACGTCGAGCACGAAGTAGCCTCTGTACATGCCGTGCCTCAGCGTCTCGAGCTGTCGGAGCATCGCTTGGTTCGTGATGTCCCGGCTCTCGGCCTCCTCGATGATGGCCTGGACTCGCAGCAACAGGGGGCGCAGCCGTTGCAGGCTTTCTTCCACCCCTCCGGTCTGCAGCCGGCGGTACCTGTCAACGAAGAAGGATACGGATCTGCTGATAATATCGCCAAGAACTGCAGAGACGATCACCTCCATGGTGAATTCTTTGGGGCTGAAGAGGAAGAAGAGGCTTTGTTGTCTGTTTGGCTGGTTGTTAGAGGGATATGTGCGGTTGGTTTCAGGTCATACATACATATCTTTAGATTCAGTGACTTTGAGGTTCGAAGAAGTCATAGCAGCAATGAAATGTGTAAGACAGTCAAACGGGTTAGCACGCTAGCTGTCGACGTCCGAAAGTACTAGAAAGAATGAACCACTCATATGAGAATTAGTCTCTGTCGGGTACATCTACAAACAAACCCATCCGATCCGAATCTTATTATTATACCTGGTCGTGTCATATCATATTTCTCATTATATAAAAGCTGGCCGATTTCGCGGCCTCGCAGCACACCTGCTACTGTCCTTAGCAACAGTACGTACTGTTCATCTACAGTGTTGAACAGTGCGCGACACTTTACAAAAAAATCCAAAAAGGACTAAATTGTAATTTTAACAAAAGACAGGGGCTTTTTAGCAAAAACATCCACAACTCCATCTCCTTCCTCTCTCTTCCGCGCGCGCCCGCGCGTCTCCGGCGCCGCCGACGCGCCTCGCCGCCGCTGCAGCCTTCCCCGCACAGATCGACGGCCGCCGGACGCTCCGCCGTCGCCGCCTCCACCTCCTGGCCGACCGCCGCGTGCCGGGACGCCGCGGACGCGTGGGAATCGCGGCTGCCGCGCCCGCTGCCCTCCGCCGCGTTTGGACGTCGCCAGCGACGCCCCGGCGACCTAAAGGAAGCTCGCCGGAGGCGCAGCAGGGCGAGCCGGGACACGCGGCTGGGCGCTGGCCGATTTCGCGGCCTCGCAGCGCACCTGCTACTGTCCTTAGCAACAATACGTACTGTTCATCTACAGTGTTGAACAGTGCGCGCCACTTTACAAAAAAACCCCCAAAAGGACTAAATTGTAATTTTAACAAAAGACAGGGGCTTTTTAGCAAAAACATCCACAACTCCATCTCCTTCCTCTCTCTTCCGCGCGCTCCCGCGCGTCGCCGGCGCCGCCGACGCGCCTCGCCGCCGCTGCAGCCTTCCCCGCACAGATCGACGGCCGCCGGACGCTCCGCCGTCACCGCCTCCACCTCCTGGCCGACCGCCGCGTGCCGGGACGCCGCGGACGCGTGGGAATCGCCGCTGCCGCGCCCGCTGCCCTCCGCCGCGTTTGGACGTCGCCGGCGACGCCCCGGCGACCTAAAGGAAGCGGCGCCGCCGCTCGCGGGCTCCCCGCGTCGAGCCGCGTCGGACGCGCCCAGCCGCGCGTCCCGGCTCGCCCTGCTGCGCCTCCGGCGAGCTCGCCGCTGCCGCGGCCGAGCCCGACCGCTGTGTACGTCAGCATGACGTCCTTGCGGGCTTGGGCTCCCTGGGCCGCGTAGCTGGGCTGCTTGCTGGGCTTGGCCTTTTTTTCCCTCTGTTCTTTTTTCCCTGTTTTTTTAAACTCCGGAATTTAATTCGAATTTAAGCGTAAACTTCTCCCGAATTTCAATATATTAAAAAATAAACAAATTTTGACGCGTACATTTCCAAACTTGAATCTTCCAAACCACGATGTTCCCACTGAAATTTAAACAAATTTTAGATTAGGCAACGTGTAAACATTTTCTAAATTCCAGTAATATAAAAGGATCCAAATCTAAAAAACTTTTCAAAACGAAATTTTTACGAGATCTAAACAATTTTCAACCGCAATATTCTTTGAATTCCACTAATATTTGAACATTTTTAATTAGTGAATATTTGGATAAAATCGAAATGCATACCCTCTAATTATGTCAAATTTAGTTTTTAACAAATTCTCATATCAGTTTATAAACTAATTACACAGAATACTAAGAACTGAAAAAATCATATCTTTTAATCTGCCATTCAAAAAAATACAAATAATATGCCAAAATTTGCATAAAAATGAAATATTTACACCTAACGCATTTCCATGCACGATTGAACAACTTAAAAAAAATAGAAGAACCAATATAACCTTTTAATATTAATTATGGAGCTTATGGAAATAACATCTGTCAGCTTTTCACATAATTTCCTACACAAGTGGGCCCCATATTATTTAGAAACTTTCCACAAACTGATAAATACTTTGAACCCAAAAACTTCAAATCTTTCCATCCAAAAAATGTGAAAAATAATTGAAAGTAAACACATAAAAAAAATGCTAACTAGCTATGGCAAAATAAAAACATATTTACACATTTCAATTTAGTAAAAATTTGGGAAAAACCCATATGCACTTGCTCCAATTATATGGAGTTGAATTTAAAATTTTCTCTAGCCATGGAATTCAAATGAAAATATGTACATTTCCACCCATTGTGGACTTAAATTAAAAAATAATAATTCTTTCACATTTCAAATTGCTTAAAAAATTGGAAATACACTAAAATATATCAGCATGCTCACAAATAAAAACATGCCAACTATTTACGTCAAAAAACAAACATGTTCGAAGATTTTGAATTGGTGTATACTTCGAGAAAAACCAAATGCACATCCTCTAATTATGGCAAGTTGAATTTAATAAATGCTCCTATAATGCATTTTTCTCCAAAAATGAACTTAAATTGGACAATTCAATTTGGTTAATATTTGCACATAATCTAAATGAACTTCCTCTAAATATGGAATTCAATTACATAAATGTGCATTTTTCATCCATTACGTACTTAAAATAAATATAACTGAAAAATGTAAACATATTCGAGCATTCCAATTTGCTTAAAAAAAATGTAATGCTCCAAAATATATCAACATGCCCACAAAAATGAATGCCAACTATTTATAGCAAAAAACAAACAAATTTGAACATTCTTAATTGGTGAATAATTAGAGAAAATCGAAATGCATATCCTCTAATTATGTGAAGTTTACTTTTTAATAAATTCTCATATAATACATTTCCTCAGATAATGGACTAAAATTGAACATTTCAAATTCGTAAATATTTAGATGTCATCTAAATGAACTTTCTATTGGAGTGTACTCCTGGATATATCGACATGCTCACAAAAATAAATGATACTTATTAATGCCAGAATACAAACAAACTTATGGAAATAAATGCTAATCCAAAAAATATTTCCTCCGACTAATAAGTTCAATTACAAATTTATGGAAAGAAAAAACAAGCGTATTTGATCAATTCTATTATACAAATAATATGCCAAAATTTGCACTTTCGTCCCTTTCCAATAACAATAACCATACACTCAAATATATATTTTTTGTCACCACAAGTGCGGCGTGACGCCACACCACATTTGGCGAAAATGCAAATTCATTTCCTCAAATTATGAATTTAAAATTGAATTCACAAAATGATCAAATATGAACTTAAATCTCTTTAAATATGAACTTAAATTTAAATAACGCTTTATTACATGCACATTTCAGGAAATCTCAAATTCTTTTCCTCCAAAGATGAATTGAATTTAAGAGTTCCTAATACAGTACATCTCCTCTAAACAAGGATCTAAATTACAAATTTACGGTGAAATACAAACATAATATTTAGACATAACCATTATATATTTCCACTAAATATAGTGGTAAACAAGAAAATTAGGGCAAGATGGAACTATATTTCATCATTTCAATTTAGCTAACATATTTACAAGCAATATAACTTAAATCTATCTAATTATGTGCTCACATAATTAAAAAAATGCTTGATTACATGAATATTTCGAGAAAATACAAATTTGTTCGCTCTAATTACGGAATGATTTGAAATTGAATTTGCGCTAACTACATTATACACGTTATAACTACTGCCTTTCCTTGCATTATATATAACACAATAAAAAAACACAAATTACCACAGAATATTCTCAGCAAGGCCGCGGCGTGACGCCGCGCAAAATTTAACTAGTCATATTTTCAGGAAAAGTATCAGGAACAACTCCAGTCACGTCCATGTTATACTCTACAGTCTAGAGCCAGGTCAATTACGCCACTTCATTACCTGAGGCTTAGGATACGGTACGGAGGGATGATCTGACCTAGTGAGCTGGATTTCTTCTGGCATGAGAAACATAGAGCGTAAATCATGCGACACAAGGCCTGTTTGGTTGCTCACATGATTTTTGACAAAGTTGCATGAGTTCTAGAGTCAGGCTCCCCAGGGCCAGGCCTTGGAAAAACGTGACTCGAGCCACGTTGTGCATCTAGTTTGGTTGCCAACAATGTTCTAACCAGACTCGTTCGGCTGTGTGCAAGATTTTTTAGCACGACGTTTGGTTGTATCTGTGTTTCCTGTGCTCTCACCTCTTTCCTACATGGTGAGCTTACCTCACACCATCACGCTGAGGTTGAAAAACAACGGCACGTCCCGGTGGCGGGGTGATACGTCTCAAACGTATCTATAATTTTTGATGTTCCATGCATGTTTTATACCAATTGCTACATGTTTTATATACACTTCATATCATTTTTATGCATTTTCTCGGACTAACCTATTAACAAGATGCCACCATGCCAGTTCCTGTTTTCTGGTGTCTTTTTGTTTCAGAAAAGCTAGTAGGAAATATTCTCGGAATTGGATGAAAATCAACGGGGATGAATTTTACACCGACACGATGACGAAGTCCGAAGGGCGAACGAAGAGGCGCCTCGAGGGGCCCATACGCCACCTGCGTGCGGCCCCACCTGGTGGCACGCCGGGGGGTCGTTTGGCTCCCTCGGGTGGCCCCTCGTGCTGCCCTTTCGCCTATATATTCACCTCCTCCCGAAAACCCTAAATATCCGAGCATTATTACACGAAAAGTTCTGTCGCCGCAGCCATCGTCAACCCTAGTTCGGGAGGGTTCTGAAACTCTTCCGACACCCTGCCGGAGGAGAAGATCATCGCCAGAGGGCTCTACACCACCATGCCCGCCTCCGTACAGATGCATTAGTAGTTCATCCTTGGACTACGGGTTCATAGCAGTAGCTAGATGGTTGTCTCCCCACTTTGTGCTATCATGTTTAGATCTTGTGAGCCGCCTAACATGATCAAGATCATCTTATTGTAATGCTACATGTTGTGTTCGCTGGGATCCGATGAATTGTGAAGTTATGATCAAGTTGTTCATCTATTTATCTACTGTTTTATTTATGTTCTTGCATGCTCTCCGATGCTAGTAGATGCTTTAGCCAAGTAGATGCTAGTATCTCTAAGAGGGAGTATTTATGCTAGATAGTGGGTTCAAGCTTCTCAACTGTATTAGCAATATCAATAAAATAGCCCAGCATCTTATAACGAATGAAAACTTTTCTAGCCTCCCTACCAACATCACCAAATTCTTTAAGAAGAGTTTCTAAAACAAAATCTTTATTTTCACCCTCTTTCATATCATGAAGTTTAAGAAACATTTGCTGCATTATAGGATTAAGATTAACAAACCTTGCTTAAAACATGTGAACCAAAGAGGCAGCAGCAATTTCATAATTAGGGGCAAGTTCTACCAAGGATCTGTCTTCAAAATCTTTAAGTCTACTAACATGACTGAAAAATTCTTCAATGTTATCTCTTCCAATGATAGACCCATTTCCCACCGGTATATCTTTTAAAGTGAACTTAGGGAGAAGCATGATGAAATAAAAAGAAAGTAAACCGAAATAAGGTAAATGCAAGTAACTATTTTTTTTTTGTGTTTTTGATAAATAAAGCAAACAAGACTAGATAAAAATAAACTAAGCAAGACAATAACAAAGTAAAGAGATTGGAAGCGTGAAACTCCCCTTGCAGAAATCCTCTTGCTCCCCGGGAACGGCGCCAGAAAAAGAGCTTGATTGCGTGGATCACACGTTCGTTGGGAGACCCCAAGAGGAAGGTATGAAGCAGTGTAGCAGCAGTTTCCCTCAGTATGAAACCAAGGTTTAATCAAACCAGTAGGAGCAAGAAATCACTTCTGAAGGTTGTTGGTGGCGGAATATGGCACGGCGCAACACCAGGGAATCCGGCGACCGACGTGGAACATGCACACAACACAATCAAACTACTTTGCCCCAACGAAACAGTGAGGTTGTCAATCTCACCGGCTGGCTGAAAACAAAGGATTAAACGTATGGTGTGGAAAACAGTAGTAAATTGCAGAGAATGAAAAGGAACAATGTTTGCAGTTGGTTGTATTATCTGTGTAAAAGAATGGACCGGGGTCCATAAAAGATAACTAACATGCTGGGTGAACAAATTACAGCTGGTCAATTGACAAAATATTGAGCGCATGACAATGCATATATATGACATGATGATTACTATGATATTCATGTGGGCATTATGACAAAATACATAGACCGTTATCCAACAACGTCTATGACTAATAATCCACCGCCAGGTTGTCATCCGAGTTCCCCGTTGGTATTAAGTTGCAAGCAACGGATAATTGCATTAAGTAATGTGCGTAATGTAAACAAATGCATTAGACCTAACGGCGCACCCTTAAGCTAAGCATCGGTTATTTTATCCCTAGTGGCAACAGCACATCCACAATCTTAGAAGTTATTGTCACTCTCCCAGATTACCGGAGGCATGAACCCACTATCTAGCATAAATACTCACTCTTGGAGTTACAAGCATCTACTTGGCCAAAGCATCTACTAGTAACGGAAAGCATGCAAGATCATAAATAACATATAAGATAGATTGATAATCAACTTGACATAGTATTCAATATTCATCGGATCCCAGCAAACACAACATGTAGCATTACAATAAGATGATCTTGATCATGATAGGCATCTCACAAGATCTAAACATGATAGCATAAAGTGGAGAGACAACCATCTAGCTACTGCCATGGACCCGTAGTCCAAGGATGAACTACTCACGCATCACTCCGGAGGCAGGCATGGTGATGTAGAGCCCTCCGGTGATGATTCCCCTCTCCGGCAGGGTGCCGGGAAGAGCTTCTGAACCCTCCCGAGCTAGGGTTGACGGCGGCGGCGTCTCTGGAACTTTTCGTGGATAATGGCTCGGGTATTTAGGGTTTTCTCGTCGGGAGGAATAAATAGGCGAAAGGGCGGCGGCTGGAGAGGCTCGTGGGGCCCACACCACCCCACAGCGCGGCAGGAGGGCCCGCGCGGCCCCATGGTGTGGCTGCCCCGTGGCTCCCCTCCGTCTCTCCTTTGGACTCCGTGTACGTGTTGGAAAAATAGGAGGTTCTGTCCAAGTTTCGTCCAATTCCGAGAATATTTCCAGACTAATTTTTCTGGAATACAAAAACAGCAGAAAAGAGGAACTGACACTGTGGCATCTTGTTAATAGGTTAGTCCCAGAAAATGCATAAAAATGCAATGAAGTGTATATAAAACATGTAACAATTGGTATACTATCAACATGAAACATCAGAAATTATAGATACGTTTGAGACGTATCAAGACACCACTAGTGAACTGTGGACCCCGGTCCATTCTTCTACACTGATAAAACCACCATTTTCACTACGCTCTACAATCACTTGTTCACTGTTCCTTTTTGCATTTCTATTTATTCTCCACACCATACGTTTAATCCTTTGTATTCAATAAGCCGGGGAGATTGACAACCTTCCTGTTTCGTTGGGGCAAAGTACTTTGATTGTGTTATGTGTAGGTCCACGTCAATAATCATAAACGGCGCCATTGACACCGTGTTGAAGCTCTTCCACCTCCTACTGGATTCGATAACCTTGGTAGATTTCAAGGGAAAATTGCTGCTGCACTATTTCATACCTTACTCTTGGGGTTTCCCAACGAGCGTGTGTTTTCACGTCATCTAGCACATTTTCTGGCGTTGTTGCTGGAGAGTTGGAAGCTACAGCAAGGGGAGGTACACGCCACCAATCTCATTACTTTGTTTTTGTCTTGCTTGTTTTATTTTTATTTTATCTTGTTTGCACTATAAATAAATAAATAAATTTCAGCATCTAGTTTATTTTGGTTGTCTAGTTTTGTTTCTTGTTTTAGTCATCATGTCTAGCTTTACTCATTATGTTTTGACTCCTGAAGTTGAGGTTCGTTCCCTTAAGCAAAAGTGTGGAGAAAGTTTAAAAGATGCTTGGTATAGAATTAGTGATGCTCATCATAGATGTACAAAAAGTATTCTACCACTATCCTCCTTAGAAATTTTTATGTTGGCATCACTAATTGGTATAGGTATGTTTTAGGCACTTTGACAAGAGGTAATTTTCTAGGCACTCCCGCGTTGGAGGCAAACAATATCCTCGAAATTCTGGTTGGAACTCCACCTATTAACAACATTAAAACTGAAATTACCCTGGAAAACATCATGGAAAAAATGGAACTTATAGGGAAAAATTTGCCAAGCATGGATAAGATGAATGGAGTAGAGAAATTACTTGCAATACTAGTAAATTTGATGAGTCTTTGGGAAATATCAATGAGAGGATTGCTGTTTTAGAAACTAGTACGATCAAGGATAGTCAAACCTTGAGAATTGGCAAACTAGAGGAAGCTATTGATACTTTAAGTGCTACTTTTTCTTCCATTAAATCTAAAAAGCAAGAAGGTCCGGTGGGTAGAGGACAAAGATTTATGTATGTGCCAAAAGGCCCAAAATCGAAATCTACACCACCTGATGTTTTTGAATCTGAGAAAGTTTTTCATGAACTTCCTAGTGAGTCATGCATTGGTAACGCAGAATTCTTTAAATTTTCTTCTCAAGATCTCAATGATGAAAGAATTTTAAAAAATCCTTTTATGACAAACTGTACCTTGGAAGAAACATTTGATGATTTTGATGTTTCTACTCTTGACAATACTCGATTCTTGCTTTGTGCCTAGCTAAAAGGCATTAAAGAAAAGCGCTTATGCGAGGTAACCCATTTTATTTTTTGCTATTTTCTTTTATTTTGAGTCAAGGAACTTGCTGCTACTGTAGCATTTCCTTTGTATCTTTTTATTTTCGTTTGTTGTGCCAAGAAGAGGCTCTAATAGCAAGAAAGTGTTATAGTTTGGTTTGCTGTCCAGAAACAGATTTCTGAGTTTCACTGTACAATTCGTGCAAACTGCACAGAATATCTTATTGATCTGCAATTTTTTGTGCTGAAGCCTGAGCTTTATATCTATCTTTCGTTAGTTCACCGTTTTCTGATTAGAGCAACGTAAGTGCCTCGAAAAAATTCGTCTTCACGGATTGTTCTGGTTTTGACAGATTCTGTCTTTGTTTTGCATTTTCTCTTTTACAAGTGTTAAGTGAAATTCTTTAAAGGTGGAAGAGCTTCACATAAGGCTATTAAACAGTAGCTAATGTTTAAAATAAATGTTTATAATGTTTCTCTACAGAACCAAGTGAACTTATGTTTTGATGCACCAACCCTCTAATGAAGTTTATGTTGAGTTTGGTGTGAAGGAAGTTTTCAAGTATCAAGAGAGAAGGTGATAAAAGAAGATTAAGAAGGGAGAAGAGCTTAAGCTTGGTGAGGCTCACATGAACCTCCCCTGCATATTTCAAGAAGACTCAAGCGTCTAAGCTTGGGGATGCCCAAGTCATCCCCTTCTTTATCGACAAATTATCAGGTCATTTCTAGTGAGACTATATTTTTATTCCTTCACATTTTAAGTGCTGTTCTTGGAGCGTCTGTGTGTTTTTATTTTCAGTTTGTTTATGTTTTTTTCTCTGGTCATAACTAAGTTGGACCCTATCATTCTTGTTTAGGAGAGAGACATGCCCCGCTTTTTCATGGAATACTCCTGTTCTGCACTTATACTTGTTGAGTATTCTGTTCTAGCACTGCTATGGCTCTAGCTATTGTTTTTCATGTATCTCTTGTTCAGAGCCATTAGTTATTTTGAAGAAAGTACTCTCTTGCTTCACTTATACTTGTTTGGAGAGTTTATTAAATAAGTTGATTGGCGTTTGGTTGGAACAGAAAATGTTATGCATGTGGTAATGGTATGATAAAAATTGCATAGTCTTGTAGATCAATGAACTTTGATAACTTGATTCCTTGCAAATGTTTTGAGGTATTAATTAATAGATGGAAAAGCTTGCTGGTTACTTAAGTTAAAATTATTAGTGGATTGTTGTATTTAAGCTTGTACCGTACTACAAACTCTACTAAAATTGTTAAAGGTGTAGTTGGTCTTGATAGCTTTTCATGTCTAAAAGTAATTCGTAATTAACATAGTTGCGTGCTATGGTCGAGGGATCCAACAGGGTACTTGTACCTCCGTGAACGGCCCTCCTTGGAGTGAAATTTAATCATGCTCTTAATGTTGAACCTGCTAGTCGTTTGCAATAAATTTGTGAGTTCTTTTTGACTAATATTAAGCTACGGTTTTGGCACTTCCACCATCCAAATTTTGCTAGCCTCTTCGGTGTTGTGCATTGCCCTCTTCTCACCTTGAGAGTTGGTGCATACTTCGCCAGTACATCCAAATCCCGTGGGAGGACTTCCTCTTGTTCTCCTACACATGAACCCATACATCTTCCTCAAAACATCCACCATACCTACCTATCACAGCATTTCCATAGCTGTTCCTAGATATATTGCCATGCAACTTCCATCATAAACTACATGACTTGTTGTCATTCATCATTTTTATATATTGCTTTGCATGATTCTATACAGTTGACGTGCGGTTTACCCATGTTACACTAGATCATTGCACATCCTGCTACACTGGCAGAGGCATTCAGCTTCACACATCATGTTCTGTTTATTATGAGTTATTTGTACAAAACTGTGTTGTCATATTAGGATGTTGCTCCTACAGTGAGGGAGAGAAAAGTGAAAAGAGCCATGGAGGCCATCGAAAAGAGAAACAGAAAAAGAGAAAAAAAAGAGAAAAAGAGAAAAAAAGAATAAAGAGAGAGGGGGCAACATCACTATCCTTTTTGCACACTTGTTCTAATGTTTAGCACCTATGTTTCATTTGAGAGAGTTTTCATATTTCATTAGTATAACTATGTGGGGAATTTACACTATAGAACTTGGGTTGTATATTCCAATGATGAGCTTCCTCAAAAGTGCTTTAGGTCTTCGTGAGCAACCAAGTTGGATGCACCCCCACTAGTTCCATTGGAGAGCTTTCATACACATATAGCTCTATGTGCATCCGTTGTATGACAATCACTACTCCTCACATAGCTTCGATTATAAGACTTTCTCTTGTCTAATGATCACTTATAGCTTTGTGAGCCTTTCTTCCATTGGCCTTCCAAACCTTTATTATTATTCTATTTGCCATAACATGCTGGTGCCAAAACCAAATGCTTGCGCTCACCGATTGAGTAAAACTTTGAAACGGCTGATTCATGACGTTCATGTCTATTTTTACTTGACTGGATCCTTTCTATGTTGTGAAAAATTGCTTGATGCTTGGATTGAAGGATATAACTTCTACACTGAATACTTAAAACATCTATAATGAACCTTGTACGGTATCATGTCTTTAAAGTATCGTTAATGAAAAGTTTTAGCTTGTTTAACTATCTTGCTTTATTATCTTTTGTTTAATATCAACTATAGACATTTGTTTTGAATGATTTAATCTCAGTTCACATGATGTACATTACTATTTGATCAAGATTATGTTGGTACCATGTCACTCCAAAAATTATATTTGTTATCGTTTACCTACTCGGGACGAGTAGGAACTAAGATTGGGGATGCTGATACGTCTCAAACGCATCTATAATTTTTGATGTTTCATGCATGTTTTATACCAATTGCTACATGTTTTATATACACTTCATATCATTTTTATGCATTTTCTGGGACTAACCTATTAACATGATGCCACCGTGCCAGTTCCTGTTTTCTGCTGTCTTTTTGTTTCAGAAAAGCTAGTCAGGAAATATTCTCAGAATTGGACGAAAATCAACGGCGATGAGTTTTACACCGACACGATGACGAAGTCCGAAGGGCTAACGAAGAGGCGCCTCGAGGGGCCCAGACGCTGGGTGCGGCCCCACCTGGTGGCCCCTCGCGCCGCCCTTTCGCCTATATATTCACCTCCTCCCGAAAACCCTATATATCCGAGCATTATTCCACGAAAAGTTTCGTCGCCGCCGCCGTCGTCAACCCTAGTTCGGGAGGGTTCTAAACCTCTTCCCGACACCCTGCCGGAGGACAAGATCATCGCCGGAGGGCTCTACACCACCATGCCCGCCTCCGGACAGATGCGTGAGTAGTTCATCCTTGGACTACGGGTCCATAGCAGTAGCTAGATGGTTGTCTCTCCACTTTGTGCTATCATGTTTAGATCTTGTGAGCTGACTAAAATGATCAAGATCATCTTATTGTAATGCTACATGTTGTGTTTGCTGGGATCCGATGAATTGTGAAGTTATGATCAAGTTGTTTATCTATTTATCTATTGTTTTATTTATGTTCTTGCATGCTCTCCGATGCTAGTAGATTCTTTGGCCAAGTAGATGCTAGTATCTCTAAGATGGAGTATTTATGCTAGATAGTGGGTTCATGCCTCCAGTAATCTGGGCTCGAGCGACATAAACGACTAAGGTTGTGGATGTGCTGTTGCCACTAGGGAGAAAATAACTTTGTTTTGCTTATATGCGTTGCTTATATGTCTCATGCATTGTTTACATTACACACCATGCTTAATGCAATTATCCGTTGCTTGCAACTTAATACTCGCGGGAGACACGGATGTTATCTCGGGAGTGGATTATTAGTCATAGATGTAGCTGGAAAGCGGTCTATGTAAAATGTTGTAATGCCCAATAAATACTACATTAAACATCTTGTCATAATATACATTGTCATGCGTTTGTCATTTGTCAATTGCCCAGGTTTAATTTGTTTACCCAACATGCATGCTATCTTTTATGGAGAGACACCACTAGTGAACTGTGGACCCCGGTCCATTCTTCTACACTGATAAAACCACCGTTTTCACTACGCTCTACAATCACTTGTTCGCTGTTCATTTTTGTATTTATATTTATTCTCCACACCATACGCTTAATCCTTTGTATTCTGCAAGCCGGGGAGATTGACAACCTTCCTGTTTCGTTGGGGCAAAGTACTTTGATTGTTTTGTGTGTAGGTCCACGTCAATAATCGTAAACGGCGCAATTGACACCGTGTTGAAGCTCTTCCACCTCCTACTGGATTTGATAACCTTGGTAGATTTCAAGGGAAAATTGCTGCTGCACCACTTCATACCTTCCTCCTGGGGCTTCCCAACGAACGTGTGTTTTCACGTCATCATGGGGTGACGACACGGCGCGGTGGCGGGGCGACTGGTGAGGTTGAAGAACACCTACACCAAGTATAGTCAAGTAGCAGCAGCGGCGACGACGAGCAGAACAACGGTGCGGCGACATTGTTCACGGCCGTGGCGACGAGTGAGAGAGAGGTTGAAGAACACCTACAACAAGCATAACCTAGCAGCAGCGGCAACAACGGAGCTCGCAACGGCGGTGACAGAGGTTGAAGAACATGAACATCCTGTGCACTACATGCAGTCTAAATACGTGCATACATACAACACAAGATCTGCTCGTATACGACCGCCGAATCAAAAATCTTGCAACATGAAAGTTGTGCAGAATGTTGAGATGAAGCTACATGTCAAAAGATATCTCAAAAAAGATATCTCAAATGGTCGACTGAATGCGACGAGTTTGACAAAATTCGTCCAAAAAAGAGGCAAACATAGGTGCAAATTTGAGAAGCTACAGTGGACGAAACTCGAAACTAAGCATAAAAATGGAACCTACTCGTCGGCACGCATATTTTTCATGTACACTTTATTTTGAATCGAGCAATAT
This sequence comes from Poa pratensis, assembly GCA_947311845.1. Classification (NCBI taxonomy): domain Eukaryota; kingdom Viridiplantae; phylum Streptophyta; class Magnoliopsida; order Poales; family Poaceae; genus Poa; species Poa pratensis. The sequence continues at coordinate 23,202,750 of CAMZMU010000058.1, forward strand.
TTGGGTAGATTAGAGAGGCACTAAGTGGAGAAGTTTAAGAGAGGTAAGTGGAACAAAGCATCACGTACAGGCTGAGCCACCCTGGGCCAACCGTGCAGGGTACACTGCCCAAATTGCACTACACGAGGGTGGCTCTGAAGAAATGGTCGATTCGGCCGTTCCTCGTACCGTGCTTATGCAGACTCGCGGAACGGGCAGGAAACCAAACGGGCCAAAACTTGCATGGAACAGTGCTTCTCGAGACATCGTGGGCTACCAAACACGCCCATAGAGTTTTCGCTATGAGAGCCACTCCGGATGAACAGTAAATTCATAAATAATATAAAAACAGAATCTTTTTGCGTTGCACATGTTTTTTGTTTTTATATGTCAACACACTCCGTCCTTGAATAAGTGTAGTTCTACCTTTTGGATTAAGTCAAACTTATTAATTTTTGGTCAACTTTATATGGGAAAGTACCCGCATTTATGACATTAAATTCATTAAATTAGTACGTATCACTAAATTTATTTTGAAATTAAGTTTCAAGATATACCAATGTTATGTCATATATGTTGCTACTTTTTCTTTAAATTTGGCCTTTTTTTACTTAGTACTAAATCTAGAAGTACATTTATTAAAGGACAGAGGGAGTATGCTGCATCGTAATAAAAAATCAAAGTGTTTCTCGGAGTACCAAATTTGTTTCTTACCACAGGACTAGCATTACGATATAGTAAAAATGGGGCATATTTCTCCGGCCACAACAATCGTCAGCTTACCGGACAAAACTAGAGAGAGCGTCTCATGCGCACACTCCGGAAGTTGCCCCACCATCAGCCGCCAACCCATCTCCATGATGTAGAACAAAGCGAAGACCCGCAAATCTAGCCACCGACACCACCATAGTGCCAACCAGCACCACCACCTTGCGCGCGATCACCTACGCACGCGCGGTCGCCCCCGAGATCCCTCGGCACCAAGCCGTCGAGTCCCGGCATCCGACATGGCTTGAAGGCCCCAACTTGTTGCTTCAAAATTACACTGGCAGGGTCATCTTGGCAGCATGTTGTGAGCTACGCATATCCTGCAATGCTACAGAGGCCGACCTTGAAGCGACTGAAGAGGGTCTAAAGCTTGCACTCAAACAGAGTTGTACTTCACTGTTGATTCGGACTACGCTGAAGCCTTGGACAGAGCAAACAAAGAAAACCACACCCAATACATTGGTTTATGCTTTGAAATTTAAAGGTGTCAATGATCGGAGAGCTAATCAGGGAGAAAGGACCTTGAAGCGACTGAAGAGGGTCTAAAGCTTGCACTCAAACAGAGCAGTACTTCACTGTTGATTCGGACTACGCTGAAGCCTTGGACAGAGCAAACAAAGAAAACCACACCCAATACATTTGTTTATGCTTTGAAGTTTAAAGGTGTCAATGATCGGAGAGCTAATCAGGGAGAAAGGAAGCAAATGTGTGAAGATCGATGGTGCGACTAATATGGCAAGTCATGGTCTTGCGCAAATAAGTAGAATTGAAGGAACGTTAAGCTATGACAAGTGATTGCGCAGTAGCTAAAGTAGCTAACAAGAAGATTCATAGATTCAGTCAAGCGCTCGATATATTAGCTACTTTCAAAGGAATGCTTGAGCTAGGGTTTGCTCATACAGATTCAAGTTCTATGCCAACCAGAACATGACGGCTAGGGTTTCAACCATGTACAGTAATCATAAAGCTTACACTGCTTGGATCCGAGCTAAATAACTAGTGGCGAGGGCCGACGAGTTTGTGAGTGGAAGCAAAAAGTAGAGCAAAGTGGTTTTTCTACTACAACGAAAGGTGGAGTAACCTCAGCCGTTCAGATGGAGATCAACGCCTCTTCAAGGGCTTGTGGCGCGAGGCGGTACCAAGCGATGTAGAGCATTAGATCAACAATCAACGGTTGAGATTGAGAGTGACAAGAGGAAGAATTCTTCAGTAGCAGCAGATACAGTTCGTCAGGTTAGCAATTCCTGACAGGGAAGAACACAAGTGTGGTTACGGCAGAACCCAAAGAGATTGCCAATGCTATAACTCTTGATTGTAGTTTTGTTCCTGTTTAAAAAAATCCTCTTTTCCCCGAAGAAAAAACAGAAGAGAGTTATGCGTATAGCTCCATTAAGAGCATCTCCACTCGCGGTGCCCAAATGGCCGCCCAAACGCCTTCCGGACATGCCGTTTGGGCGCCGTCCGGACTAGTCGCTGGCTTTGGGCGCCCTCGCTCCCCACTCGCGGCGCCCAAAGTCGGCCCAGTCCAGTTTTTTTTGACAAATTCAAATGAGAGAGGAATCTTAAATAATGGCGGGAATTCAGAGTCTTAACCGCCATCGGCCACGATCAGCCACAAATTCAGAGTTTCAGCCAAGATCGGCCACACACGGCCACAACCAGCCACAAATTCAGAGTTTTGGCCACGATCGGCCACACTCGGCCACAAACACGAAGGTTGGGCCATCAAAATATGCCAAAATATGCTGGGAGATGTCAATGCCCGGCCACTGCTTGTCACCGCCGGTCTAGATGTTGTCGCCGGGCTGGGGCACGTAGTCGTCGCCTGGCTGGGTCATGTCGGGGTCCTCGTCGACCTGGGCGTCGGTATTGTGGGCGTGGTCGTTGCCGTTGCCCTGGTTGCCGCCGGTCTCGGGCGTGGTCTCGACTCGTCTATGCACACATCTATCCTATGCACACCAAAACAACGCCGGTGGTCACGACTCGCCTATGCACACGTCTGTCCTACACACCATGAATACAGAACACGGCATCATACCTGGCTGAGATCCGGAAGATCGGGGGTCATTCCGTCGATCACATGGGAGGCGCCTGCGTCGAACGAAAGGCTACGGCCGGTCTGGGCGTGCATCTAGACGGCGGGTTGTCTCCGCAGCGCCGGCGAATTCAGATCGACAAGCTCATTTAGATCGAGGCCGCACGAAGGGAAGATGGAGTTGGGGTCGAAGCCGCCGTACTGATGCTGGCTTTCGCCGTATTCGGGGGAGAACCTGGAGCGAGGCGTGCTGGCGGCGCTGTCGGCGAAGAAGGACAAACTCGACGGCGAGCTGCCAATCTTGCATCGCAGAGGGGCGCTGCTCTCTTGGCTTGCTCCCAAGGCGAAGGCTTGGTTCAACGCGGCGACGGTCTTGTTCATGGCGGCGATGCTCTTCGCTGTCAATGGCGACGGCGGGGGGTCAAGCAGATTCCTTTGCTTTTGCTTCACACGACAGCCGCCACGGCTCTGCGTCTCCAATTGGCGCCGGAGGACGTCCAGGTCCCAATCATGCTGCGACATCCCCTCCGGCTTCTCCTTGGGCGGGGGAGCCTTGCGCGGCTTGCGAATGCCCAGCGTCGTCCCCGCCGCCTTTGATCTCGCCGCTGTCTTCCCCTTCGTCTTGGGTACCTTAGGCACAGACGGCGGCACCATGGAACCCGAGGCGGCGCGACGCTAGGGTTTTTGTTTGGCGGGAGGAGTGGCGGGAGAAATGAGATTTGGGGGAGAAATTGGGGGAAGCCGACATATATTGGTATTGCCTAGTCAATGACAGGCGTGGCCCGTGCGTCGGAGGCATACGTCCCGGCGCGCTTCGTTCCGTCCGGGCCGCCCGAGGACTCCCAAGATGAGGGCGTGGGCTGGACATGCCAGACAGAAAAATGGGCCGCGCCGGACCATTTTCGCGTTTGGACGCCGCGAGTGGGAGCCGATTTCTGTCCGGCACGTCCCAAATGCCTTTGGACGGCCGTTTAGTCGCCCCGAGTGAAGATGCTCTAATAAAATCTTCATCCGTCCACCAACGACATGACATCTTCCAAGAAATTGACCCCCGCTCCGACTGGCTCTGCTCACCAGCAGAACTCTACAAAGGTCAAACCAGTGACCTCCAACTCGCACAGCAAAGAGTTTCCCTCCCACGCTGCAGTGCCACTCTACTCCCCAAGTCCTCCCTCCCAAAAACCCCAACAGGCCAGCACCAGAGCAGAGCATCTCCATCCGCTGCCATTACTCCTCGTCCCGTGCCACTTCTCCGGCAATAAATGCGGCCGCTGGCGCCGGCCACCCACCACCACCAGATCTACTAGTCCCCAGCGACGGGACGAGAGAACGAGAGGAAGGAAAAATCACCACGCACCGACGCACGCCACCATCCACATTTACTCCGATCGACCCCCATACGCGCACACCGCCGATGCCATTCCACAACCTCCCCACTGGAAAAACGTCTCGGCCGCCGCCGCCGCCGCAATCATGTCTTCCTCGTCCCTCCTCTCCTCGATCGCCACGCTCGGCCTCGGCTACTCCATCGCCATCGCGCTCGGTTTCCTCGTCCTCCTCGCCTCCGTCCTGCTCGCCTCCTACTTCTGCTTCCGGCACGGCGAGGCCGGCCGGGGCGGCCACGGCCACTTCGCCGGCGCCATCACGCCCACGTCCAGCTCCAGCCACCTCTCCATCACCGTCCCGCGCGTGCTCTTCGTCGCCGAGGGGTCTGAGTCCCCCGAGACCTACTCCTCGGCAGCCGCGGCCGCCTCGTCGCCCGTCGGCCTCGACGCCGCCGCCATCGCGTCGTACCCCAAGGCCCGCTTCTCCAGGACCGCGGCCGGCGACGCCATGTGCTCGATCTGCCTCTGCGAGTACGTGGACGGCGAGATGCTGCGCCTGATGCCCGAGTGCAGGCACCGGTTCCACGTCATGTGCCTCGACGCCTGGCTGCGCAGGAGCGCCTCCTGCCCCGTGTGCAGATCGTCGCCCATCCCCACGCCCGTCGCCACGCCGCTGTCGACGCCACTCTCGGAGCTCGTCCCGCTCTCGCAGTACGCCGCTGACCGAAGGCGCAGGTGATGGATACATTGATGCACCTCGGTGGATGCTCTTCATTGTTACTCATTTTTAGGCTTTTTCTAGCTTCTTTTTGCGTTAATTTGTGGATTGTTTGATTGGTAACTTGGTAAGGATATAACAGAGGTTTTAGGTGCAAGTTCGACTGGTGGTGTGCTTAGGATATGTAAAGAGGTTCTTCTTCCTTGTTTCCTATTGCTATTACTTCGATATAATTTTTTGTAGCGCAGAAGCAGATATGTTGGAGACTTGGAGTAAGGCATAGTGTAAATACAATATTGTTGGCGGTTCTGTTCTCCCTTATTAAATGGTATAATTAGCATTTGCTGACAGGATCATTTTGCTCAAAAGTTAGAGATTTGCTGCACAACTCTGCATTGCATTTTTCCAGTGTGATCATGAGATCGTTAATTAGCATTTGCTACGATATGACAGGATCATTGCTCAAAAGTTAGAGATTTGCTGCACAAATTTGAATTGCATTTTTCAATTGTGATCGTGAGATCGTCGCGTAACTGTATGAGTTCGATTGCAGGCTGATCGACCTACATTTGGAATTGTACAATCGTATGAGTGCAATTAGCATGAATCACCTTTTCATTTAAGTTGAAGTTCATTGTGTGTTAAGTGGCATTCCGTGTATGAAATCACATCACTGCAAAAGCCAGCTAAGCACATATTTCCTCTTTAAAGCATTCTCAGTACAAGGGTAGGAATTTTCTTGGTCATAGACTTTCGGCTGGGGATGGTCGGTGTGTTGGACCTATCATGAATGTTGGTTGCTATGTCCATGAACATACTCCATTTGCCTGCTAACCTTTGTGTCTACATGTACCTGTGATTCTGTGTTATGGTCAGACGTGGCATACTTCTCCTCGAAACAGGCTCTGCTATATTGATATAGCAACCACCCAATACAACGTGAGCTTTGTACCTGTATGTTCTATGTGCTAGGTAAATAGGTAATTACTTGCCTCATTGTTATTTTTTTTATCACAGTAGTTACCACGTGAGCATCTGAACTTGTATTCTCAATTCAGTATGTAATACTCCCAGAGAAGTACATGTACACAGGGGTGGAGCTGGAGTAAAAGTAACCCTGATGCCCTACAAAACAGTGAACAAGTATAGTGGCCTACTACTGCTTAAATGGCCTTGTGATTTGTGAAAATGGGCTTCGTGATGCACACTTGGTGGCCTAACCTGATGCCAAAAGCCATTTTAGATGGTAAGTAAGGCTAAAAAAATCTTGGACCCTGATGCATGTGCATCAGGGTGAGCCCAAGCAGCTCCGCCCCTGCATGTACATATACACAAGGAAGATATCTGCAAAACTATACAATCTCAGATGAGATATATACTCTTTTTTTTTTGAACCTAAAGACTGTGAGGCAAAAGCCCCACAGCAATTTATTATAAATAAAAACGGACTGTACAGAGTCTTAATATATACAAAAGTACAACCTACCGAGGAGAATATTCACAAACAGAAAGAAAATTAGTGGAGACTGTCGATCCAAGCTCTCAGGCTACTTAGGTGCTTCCTCTTGATCCTATAAGTCAAGAGACTCATGTCGTGGATATGAAGTTGCTCTTCCACCTACCAAAAGTTGGCCTCTCACGCTGAAATATCTTGCCATTCCTCATCTTCCAAGTGGGCCAACAAGCAGTAATCACAACTTCCATGAAGAAAGGTTTATTAAACTCACGCTTAGCCGCTGCCATGGCTGTGTGCATCTCATCGCTGCGGGACCAGTCTATCTGGAGATAGTTCCAGATGCGTTGGCTGAAATTGCAAGCAAAGAACAAGTGAAACCTTTCCTCATAAGCACTGGCTACACATAACACACAGTTTGTTTCTTCTGTCACATTCCAATGTCTCCGCTTGAGCATATCTCTAGTGTTTATGAGATATATACTCTTAACACCCAAACAAAACTCTTTCTTAACCTCATACTGCAAAATGTGTTGCCTAATCAGGTCCTTGAAGCTGGAAATTCAGATACGGAACATCGTCCAACTGCATATAACGGAGTAGATAATTGGGACCTACTGCTACTAAGAGCATCTCCACTGGTGCGTCCAATACAACGTCCGGCAAAGTTGCCGGACATGCGCTATTGGGCGTGCAGGCAACCGTTGGTCGCTCCCAATAGACGCTCCCAGATCACAAATTCAAATAGTATGTCTAAAATAAAATCATATAATTTAGAACTGAATACGTAAATCAAATAGGGCATACAATTATTAAAATTAAAATAAATTGGACAGTCAATTAGGATGGTCGTCTGCTTGGCCTTTGAGTGCCCACAGATGCGCAACTAAATCATTTTGCAGTTGCTCGTGTGCTCCTTCATCCTTCATTTCAGCGTTAATTGTGAGGAAAGTGGTAAAGTCTGCAGTCAAATCCGCATATTCACGATCAATCTGGGCAAGAGGTCCCTGATGATAGTATGGATGGTCATCATGCTGTAGAGGATCAGCACGTTCACTCTCGATGATCATGTTGTGCAAGATCACACAAGTCATCATCACCTCTCACATTTGCACTTTGGACCAAGTTAGAGCAGGATACCTGACAATAGCAAAGCGAGATTGTAGCACACCAAATGCCCGCTCGACATCCTTCCTGACACCCTCCTGTTCTGCTGCAAAATGAGACTGGCTTTGACCTAGAGGGTGAGATATGGTCTTGACAAATGTAGACCATCTCGGGTAGATGCCATCTGCTAGATAGTACCCCTTGTCATACCATGGCCATTGATCTCGTAGTTGCATGGTGGAGCTTCGCCTTCAGTTAGTCGGTTAAAAACCGTTGAGCATTGCAGCACGTTGATGTCATTGTGAGTTCCAGCCATACCAAAGAAAGCATGCCAAATCCACAAATCTTTATCAGCCACTGCTTCTAGCACGACACTGCACTCTCCAACATGACCCTTGTAAACTCCTTGCCAGGCGAATGGGCAATTCTTCCATGCCGAATGCATGCAGTCGATGCTTCCAAGCATACCAGGAAATCCTCTAGCTGCGTTCTGTGCCATGAGCCTAGCAGTGTCACCTTCATTTGGTTGTCTCAAATACTTTGGCCCAAACACTGCAACAACCGCCCTGCAAAACCGATACATGGTCTTGATACATGTAGACTCAGTCATGCGGAGGTAGTCGTCAACTGTATCTGCAGAGCTCTGATAACCCACAAGTATAGGGGGTGTATCGTAGTACTTTCGATAAATAAGAGTGTCGAACCCAACGAGGAGCAGAAGGTGTTGACAAGCGGTTTTGATGAAGGATTCACTGTAAATGCTCACAGACAAGTTTTTAGGAGTTTTTGATATGACAGATAAATAAAGTACAAGTAAATAAAATGCAGTAGTAATAGTTGCAGCGAGTGGCCCAATCCTTTCTACAGCAAAGGACAAGCCGGTTGTTGTACTTATAATGACCAAACGTTCTTGAGGACACACGGGAGTATTGTCAAGTGCTTTCGCTTCATATAGTTGATTAATCTTCATTGTTTTGATAAGTGTTGTGTGGGTGAACCTATGCTAATGCACCGCCCTTCCTAGGACTAATACATACTTGTGATTATACCCCTTGCAAGCATCCGCAAATACAAGAAAGTAATTAAGTTAAACTAACCACAGCCTTAAACTTTGAGATCCTGCTATCCCTCATGCATCGATATACCAACGGGTGTTCAGGTTTCTGTCACTCCGGCAACCCCACAATTGGCAAACGAATACACAATGCATTCCCCTAGGCCCATAAAGGTGAAGTATCATGTAGTCGACGTTCACATGACACCACTAGAAGAATAACACCACAACTTAAGCATCAAACCATTAAATATTACTCAACATAGTTCACTACTAACATCAAGACTTCTCCCATGTCCTCAAGAACTAAACGAACTACTCACAAGACATCATACGGAACATGATCAGAGGTGATATGATGATGAATAACAATCTGAACATAAACCTTAGTCCAATGGTTTCACCCAATAGCATCAATAACAAGAGTAATCAACACCGGGAGAGTTTCCCCTATGAAATAGACAAGATTCAGCCCTAGATGTTATAGCGGAGACGGGTGCAGCGGCGGTGATGATGGTGGTGGTGGAGATGATGATGATGATGATCCCGATGAAGTCCAGCTCGATGACGGTGATGATGGCGACGATTTCCCCCTCCGGGAGGGAATTTCCCCCGGCAGATTTCTTCCTGCAGGGGAGCTTTTCGCTCTCTGGTGTTTTCCGCCTCGTGGAGGCGGCGGAATATTTCGATGGCCTCCTCTGTGTTAGGGTTCCGAGGGGGTCAAGTACGCGAAGGGGGAACGGCTGAGGTGGGCCAGGGCCCCCAAACCACCTCGGCGCGGCAGGGGGCCCCACCGCGCCAAGGGTGAGGAGGGCCCACCATGGCCCATCTCAGCTCCCCTTTTGGCCTCCTCCATCTTCTGGTAAAATAGGAACTTCCATATGTCTCCTTCGATTTATTGATCTTCAGAAATAGTGCATCTCGACGGTGCTTTTTCCAGCAGAATCCTGACTCCGGTGTCCAATTCTCCATTATTCATCAAACATGCAAAATAGGTAAAATAACATAAGTAACACTTCTAAATATGAAATATATCGATGAATAGCAGTAAATTATGATATAAAATAGTGATGCAAAATGGACGTATCAACCCCCCCAAGCTTAGACCTCGCTTGTCCCCAAGCGAAAACTGAGCTCAGTAAACATGACCACAAGTTTATGGAGCAAAGTGTCGATAAATAAAATACGGACAAGAAGCATCACATTCATTGATACACAAGTCATTCTAGACAGCAACTTCCCTTCATATAATCTAACTTGAAATAAGTAAAGGGAACCACGATGAAGTGCATAAAGAGAACCATGATTGGTGAAGGCAAACTTAAACTCTTGGTCAGAGAACAATTAACAGATCATACTTATCTTTCGAGAAGAGTCTTTATATCAGAGCTTATATAGCAGAACTTACATGCCTTAATCATAACAGTCTCCTTACAGTCATTGATAACTTTCAAAGTTATATTCATTCGGATAAAAGCTATTGTGCGAAACAAGGAAATGAGAGATATGATTAGAAGTATCAACACATATAACTAATTGGATCTCAACAACTCAAATGCTTGCTTGAGATAGAGAGGAATGGGTTTACTGACTCAACAATAATGTAAAAGATAGGCCCTTCGCAGAGGGAAGCAGGGATTAAATCATGTGCTAGAGCTTTTAAGTTTTGCAAAGCATATAGAGAGTATGAAAATAGTTGTTTGAGCTATGTATGTCGTTGTCAACGAATCGTAGTAAAGTGAACACTAACCCCTTGTCAACCAGACTTTCAAGAGCGGCTCCCATGAAGGACGTTATCTCTACCAGCAAGGTAGATCATCCCTCTTCTCTTTTGTTTACACATGTATTTTAGTTTCTTTATAGTTGACACTCCTCCCAACCTTTTGCTTACACAAGCCATGGCTAACCGAATCCTCGGGTGCCTTCCAACATTCACATACCATGGAGGAGTGTCTATTTGCAAATTAAGTTGCTTACTGATAAATCAGGGCAAAACATGTGAAGAGAATTATTAATGAAAGTTGTAGTTAATTGGGACTGGGCACCCCATTTGCCAGCTCTTTTTGCAAATTGTTGGATAAGCGGTGTATATGCCACTAGTCCATTGGTGAAAGTCTGTTTGACAAAAGTGCTAGAGAAACTCTACAGAACCCTCATGAGCTAATAAACAGTGACACAAAACTAGGAGTAATAAGTTTTGAATAATTTAAAGGTAGCACATGAAGTATTTACTTGGAATGGCGCAAAATACCATATAGTAGGAAGTTATGGTGGACTCGAATGGCAATGGTTTGGCTCAAGGTTTGGATGTATGAGAAGCATTCCCTCTCGATACAGGTCTTTGGCTAGCAAGGTTATGTAGCAAGCATAAGAGTTGAGGGATACAAACAATTATACAAGTGATAAGAATAATCATGCAATCTTCCTTAGAAGCACAAATAGTTTAACTTAAGAATACTAAGCTTATGAGCACAAAGAAAGAAAGATCATGGAATAATATATTTGCATGCACTCCCTCTTCTACTTAAGTCTCAAAGTATTGTCTACTACTGACCAATGCTAAGTTTGCCAAAACCAAAAAGATTAACTTGGTGCTCTAAAAAGTGATCCCTATACTAACAACAAGGTTATCAATATGAAAGAGAATTGCAAGCTAAAATAAAGTATGCAGAAAGTAAATGATAAAACTTCTCATTAATATTTCATAACGGCAACTCACACCAAGGGATACATAGATAACCAACTAAAAGAGAGATACTTCCACATTGCAAACCATCATATAAGATAACTTCCCTACTCACGATATGACTTTATGGAAAAGTAAAAGGTAAAGATAATGTGTGATACCGCGGCACTCCCCCAAGCTTGGAACAAACCAAGGGGATGCCAATACTTATGATGAATTACTCCTTCGGTGGTGGTGGTGATTGTTGATAAGCTTATCAACCAGCTCCTTCAGTTCATCAATCTTGTAGGTGAGGGCGCGAATCAGCTCAGAGTTGTGTTCGATGCGATTCATAAACTTGTCAGACTGCGAGTCCCAACTCTTGGAGTTGTTTCCCCACTCCTCAGCAGCAGAATCCCTCTTTCCTGTATTGTTAGAACGATCTATATTCCAACCACTAGGCAACTCAGCCTCCGGGATCCTCTCAATTTGATGCTTATGGATAAGAGTATGGAAGGGGTTATTTTGCCTGGGGAAGATGTCCTGGGAGCCAAGAAGTGTCGTGGAACCTTCCCTCCGGTGCTCATCCGCGCCCTTGCCTGGGCTTGAATGGATTTGCCACCACTCCGATGCTTGCAACGGTAGCGCGCGGGTATTCGCGCGGGTCTTCCTCCACTTCTCCTTCATCTTCGCTCTTGACTTCCTCCTTCAGCTTGGGGTCTTGAGTCTCGTCTTCCAAAGGCTCCTTGCCCTTGTTGTTGTTGTTGGAGACCATGGCGCTTCTAAATCTGAAAACAATATCTGGACAGAAACAGCTCGAAACGAAACACGATGAAAAGGCGAGATACGAACCTCGGGGGTTCGGGTGAGTTATATAGCAAAAAGTTTTACAACATAAGGAAGGTACAGGAGGAAACCTGATCGGAGACGAGCTCCGGGGTGCTCAAACCACCAGGCGGCGCGGCTGGGGGCCCACCGCGCCGACCTATGGTTTGGGCACCACGGGTGCCGTCTCCCATCCGGTTCGGTCTCTTATTTTTCCATATTTAATAAAAACGACGAAAATATCTTCTAGAAAGTTATTCGCGAAACTTTTCTTACCGAAACTGTTACCTATTCGAATCGAATTCTGCAGTCCCAGAAAAATGTTCTTCAATGAAAGTTTCCGGAGTCACCACTTTAATTGTATCAACCTCTTCATTAATAGAATCTCCAGAAATATAATGCTTGAGTCTTTGACCATTTACCACTTGTGTAGAGTTATCTTTCAATGAAGCAATTTTTATTGCACCTGAACGATACACCTCCACAATAACAAATGGTCCTTCCCATTTTGAGAGTAACTTTCCTGCAAAAAATCTGAGACGAGACCTATACAATAGAACTTTCTCACCAACATTAAATTCTCTTTTAAGAATTCTCCTATCATGCCATCTCTTAACTTTTTCTTTAAAGAGTCTAGCATTTTCATAAGCCTCACTTCTCCATTCATCTAAAGAACTTAAGTGCAACAACCTTTTCTCACCGGCAAGTTTAAAATCTCTATTAAGTTCTCTCACTGCCCAATAAGCTTTGTGTTCTAATTCTAAAGGCAAGTGACAAGCTTTACCATAAACCATTTTATAAGGAGACATGCCCATGGGGTTCTTATAAGCAGTTCTATAAGCCCATAAAGCATCATTTAACTTACTAGCCCAATTTTTTCTAGATTTATTAACAGTCTTTTGCAAGATAGATTTAATCTCCCTATTTGACAATTCTACTTGTCCACTAGTTTGAGGATGATAGGCTGAAGCAATTCTATGATTAACACCATATTTAGCAAGAGTCTTTCTAAAACCACCATGGATAAAATGAGAACCTCCATCAGTCATAAGATATCTAGGTACACCAAACCTAGGAAAAATGACATCTTGAAGCATTTTTAAAGAGGTCTCACCATCAGCACTTTTAGTAGGTATAGCTTCTACCCATTTAGTGACATAATCAACAGCAACAAGTATATGAGTATTACCTTGTGAAGAAGGAAAAGGACCCATGAAGTCGAATCCCCAACAATCAAATGGTTCAATAACAAGAGAATAACTCATAGGCATTTCATTGCGTCTAGAGATATTACCAACCCTTTGACATTCATCACAAGATAAAATAAACTTTCTTGCATCCTTAAAGAGGGTAGGCCAATAAAAACCTGATTGTAGAACTTTCTGCGCAGTTCTATCTCCAGCGTGATGCCCTCCATAAGCACTTCCATGGCATTTCCTCAGTATTTCCTGTTGTTCATATTCAGGAACACATCTTCGCATAATACCATCGACTCCTTCTTTATATAAGTGTGGGTCATCCCAAAAGTAATGCCGCAAGTCATAAAAGAATTTCCTTCTTTGCTGAGCTGAAAAGGTTGGAGGCAAGTACTTGGAAACAATAAAGTTAGCATAATCAGCATACCAAGGACTATCTCGCGAACTTACACTTATTGCAGCCAATTGTTCATTTGGAAAGCTATCATTAACAGGAATAGGATCATAAGGAATGCTTTCCAATCTAGACAAATTATCAGCAACAGGATTTTCAGCACCTTTTCTATCTATGATATGCAAATCAAATTCTTGCAAAAGAAGTACCCATCTAATAAGCCTTGGCTTAGCATCTTTCTTTTCCATAAGGTATCTAATTGCAGCATGATCAGTATGAATAGTGACTTTCGAATCAACTATGTAGGGTCGAAATTTGTCACAAGCAAAAACTACAGCTAGAAATTCTTTTTCAGTAGTGGCATAATTCTTTTGAGCAGAATCAAGAGTTTTACTAGCATAATGAATAACATTTAACTTTTTATCTACTCGCTGCCCAAGAACAGCGCCTACAGCATAATCACTAGCATCACACATAATTTCAAAAGGTAAATTCCAATCAGGTGGTTCAACTACAGGAGCGGTGATTAAAGCCTTTTTCAAAGTTTCAAAAGCTTCCTTACAATCATCATCAAAAACAAAGGTACATCTTTTTGAAGAAGATTAGTAAGAGGCTTGGAAATTTTAGAGAAATCTTTAATAAACCTCCTATAAAAACCAGCATGACCAAGAATACTACGAATACCTTTAACATCTTTGGGACAAGGCATCTTTTCAATTGCCTCCACTTTAGCTCGATCAACTTCAATACCTCTTTCAGAAATTTTGTGTCCAAGAACAATTCCTTCATTAACCATAAAGTGGCATTTCTCCCAATTAAGAACAAGGCTAGTTTCTTCACATCTCTGCAAAACTTTGTCAAGGTTGTGCAAACAATTATCAAAGGAAGTTCCATAGACGGAGAAATCGTCCATGAAGACTTCCACAATTTCCTCACAAAAGCCATGAAAAATAGCAGACATGCATCTTTGAAAAGTAGCAGGAGCATTACATAAACCAAAAGGCATACGTCTATAAGCATAAGTTCCATAAGGACAAGTAAAAGTAGTTTTCTCTTGATCTTGCGCTCTCACAGCAATTTGAGAAAACCCAGAATACCCATCAAGGAAACAAAAGTGAGTTTTCTTGGACAACCTCTCAAGCATTTGATCAATAAAAGGCAAAGGATAATGATCTTTCTTAGTTACTTTGTTAACCTTTCTAAAATCAATGCACATCTATAACCAACTACTACTCTTTGAGGAATTAGTTCATCATTTTCATTAGGAACAACGGTAATTCCTCCTTTCTTAGGAACGCAATGCACAGGACTTACCCATCTACTATCAGCAATAGGATAAATAATACCAGCTTCAAGAAGTTTTAATACCTCATTTCTTACCACTTCTTTCATCTTGGGTATTAAACGACGCTGATGCTCAACAACAGGCTTTGCATCAGGTTCCATGTTGATGGCGTGCTGACATATAGTAGGAGAAATTCCCTTCAGGTCATCAAGAGTATATCCCATAGCTCCGCGGTGTTTCCTCAACACTCCCAATAACCTTTCCTCCTCTGTACCTGAAAGTTTAGAGCTGATAATAACAGGATATATTTTCTTATCATCAATATAAGCATATTTAAGATTATCAGGCAGAGGTTTCAAATCAAAAACAGGATCCTCCTTGGGTGGCATTGTGGTACCCAAATCTTCCACAGGTAAATTGTGTTTGAGCATAGGTTGACGAAGGAATACTTCATCAAGCTCATTCCTTTCTTCCCTGAAGTTCTCACTTTCATGATTCTCCATATGTTGCTGCAAAGCATTGTTAGGAGCAAGAACAATAGATGCAAGTTGAGCAATTTCAAAATCCTCACTAGGCAATTCAGTTTCATAAGGTGCTTTAGCAAATTTAGAGAAATTGAATTCATAAGATTCACCAGCAAATTTAGTAAAGATTTTCTCTTTCTTACAATCTATAACAGCACCACAAGTATTCAGAAAAGGTCTACCAAAAATAATAGGACAACTATCATTGGCAGCCGACCCAAGTACAAGAAAATCAGCAGGGTATTTAGTCTTACCACAAAGGACTTCGACATCTCTAATGATACCAATTGGAGAGATAGTTTCCCTATTAGCAAGCTGAATAACCACATCAATCTCTTCAAGTTTACAAGGAGCAATTTCGTGCATAATTTCCCTGTAAAGCTCATAAGGAATAGCACTAGAACTTGCACCAATATCACATAAACCATAATAGCAATGATCACCTATCCCAACAGAAAGCACAGGAACACTAGACTTCCTAGAACTTTTAGGATGTGAGACAATATTAGAAGCATCCTCACAAAAGATAATGTGTCTATCTTCTAAATTTTCAGTGACAAGATCTTTAACCAATGCTACAACAGGTTCAACAGTTATTTGCTCATCAGGTTTGGTAGTTTTCTTATTACTTTTACTAACAACACCAGTTATGATAGTATGTTCCTTAATCTTATTAGGAAAAGGAACTTTTTCAATATAAGGTTCTGGAATAATGCGATCAGCAACATTAACCTCAACACCTTTAGATATATGAGAAACAGATTCATCTTTATATGGTTCATGATAATTTTTAAAACCCTCCTTCGGCAAACCGAAATAGGAAGCAAAGGCTTTATAAAAGTTTGCAACAATTTGAGAGTCAAGACCATAAGTAGTGCTAATTTTGCGATAATCATCAGTATCCATAAATTTTTAACACACTCAAAGTCATAGTTTATACCTGACTCCCTACCTTTGTCATTCTCCCATCCTTCAGTGTTCTCCTGAATCCGATCAAGAAGGTCCCACTTAAACTCTTCTTTATTACGAGTGAACGATCCAGCACAAGTGGTATCCAATAGAGTTTTATCTTGAAAGGAGAGTCTTGCATAAAAGTTATCAATAACAATATTACCAGGAAGCTCATGAATGGGACATTTGAGCATTAATGCCTTCAATCTCCCCCACGCTTGAGCGATACTCTCTCCATCATAGGGCCAGAAGTTATATATGAGGTTCCGATCCTTATGAATCTCACTTGGAGGATAGAATTTGGAGTAAAAGAGAGGTACAATTTCCTCCCATCCAAGAGAATACCCATTCTTCAGCAGTTTATACCAATGTGCAGCTTTACCAGACAGTGATAGAGAGAATAATTTCTTCTTAACTTCTCCCATCGAGATACCTGCACACTTAAATAACTCGCACAATTCATGCAGAAATAACAAATGATCTCCAGGATGGACAGTTCCATCTCCTGCATAGCGGTTATTTGTGACACGTTCAACAATTTTCATAGGAATTTTGAACGGTATTACCTGCTCATCTGGCGCCTCCTCTACTACCTTAGCAGTGGTAGTTGTTTTCCCAAATAGGAATTCAAGAGAAGACCCCTCCATAATGAGATATAGCAGCAGGCAAAAATAAAAACAGCACGTACAATAAATGTTTCCCTTACCAATTCCACTTACCAATAGCGCTACACTCCCCGGCAACGGCGCCAGAAAATAGTCTTGATAACCCACAAGTATAGGGGGTGTATCGTAGTACTTTCGATAAATAAGAGTGTCGAACCCAACGAGGAGCAGAAGGTGTTGACAAGCGGTTTTGATGAAGGATTCACTGTAAATGCTCACAGACAAGTTTTTAGGAGTTTTTGATATGACAGATAAATAAAGTACAAGTAAATAAAATGCAGTAGTAATAGTTGCAGCGAGTGGCCCAATCCTTTCTACAGCAAAGGACAAGCCGGTTGTTGTACTTATAATGACCAAACGTTCTTGAGGACACACGGGAATATTGTCAAGTGCTTTCGCTTCATATAGTTGATTAATCTTCATTGTTTTGATAAGTGTTGTGTGGGTGAACCTATGCTAATGCACCGCCCTTCCTAGGACTAATACATACTTGTGATTATACCCCTTGCAAGCATCCGCAAATACAAGAAAGTAATTAAGTTAAACTAACCACAGCCTTAAACTTTGAGATCCTGCTATCCCTCATGCATCGATATACCAACGGGTGTTCAGGTTTCTGTCACTCCGGCAACCCCACAATTGGCAAACGAATACACAATGCATTCCCCTAGGCCCATAAAGGTGAAGTATCATGTAGTCGACGTTCACATGACACCACTAGAAGAATAACACCACAACTTAAGCATCAAACCATTAAATATTACTCAACATAGTTCACTACTAACATCAAGACTTCTCCCATGTCCTCAAGAACTAAACGAACTACTCACAAGACATCATACGGAACATGATCAGAGGTGATATGATGATGAATAACAATCTGAACATAAACCTTAGTCCAATGGTTTCACCCAATAGCATCAATAACAAGAGTAATCAACACCGGGAGAGTTTCCCCTATGAAATAGACAAGATTCAGCCCTAGATGTTATAGCGGAGACGGAGTGCAGCGGAGGTGATGATGGTGTTGGTGGTGGAGATGATGATGATGATGATCCCGATGAAGTCCAGCTCGATGACGGTGATGATGGCGACGATTTCCCCCTCCGGGAGGGAATTTCCCCCGGCAGATTTCTTCCTGCAGGGGAGCTTTTCGCTCTCTGGTGTTTTCCGCCTCGTGGAGGCGGCGGAATATTTCGATGGCCTCCTCCTGTGTTAGGGTTCCGAGGGGGTCAAGTACGCGAAGGGGGAACGGCTGAGGTGGGCCAGGGCCCCCAAACCACCTCTCGGCGCGGCAGGGGGCCCCACCGCGCCAAGGGGCGAGGAGGGCCCACCATGGCCCATCTCAGCTCCCCCTTTTGGCCTCCTCCATCTTCTGGTAAAATAGGAACTTCCATATGTCTCCTTCGATTTATTGATCTTCAGAAATAGTGCATCTCGACGGTGCTTTTTCCAGCAGAATCCTGACTCCGGTGTCCAATTCTCCATTATTCATCAAACATGCAAAATAGGTAAAATAACATAAGTAACACTTCTAAATATGAAATATATCGATGAATAGCAGTAAATTATGATATAAAATAGTGATGCAAAATGGACGTATCAAGCTCCGTATGCAAGAACTCTCAAGGCAGCCGCGCATTTCTGGATAGAAGAGAAACCAACCAGCCCAGTGCAGTCGCTCTCCAGCTTGAAGTAGTCATCATAGTACCGCACGCCCGTCAGAACGACCATGAAGAGGTCTTTGTTCATCCTAAACCGCCACCGGAATTCCTTCTCCCCGTGTGTGGGAGCGTCGGCGAAGTAGTCTTGCCACAGCGTCATATGTCCCTCCATCCGTCTGCGATCTTTGTTCATCCTCCTACCCAACTTCGAACCTCCAATCCGAGGCGCAACGTTGATCTGCGCTAGCAAACCAACCATGCAAGTGATGATTGCCAAGTGTTCATCAAGCACGGCATTGGAGGCGGCTTGGGCGGTGAGCAATGCGCCGGCCGGCTCGAGTTTGTCGTCGCTATCCATCTATATTATTACAAGATTTAGCAAAAAACGAAGTCCCGAATTTAGGAGGAAAAAAGAGCTGAGCAATGCGACGAACACCTTGCTTGCGCGGAGGTTCTCGGAGGCGGCGACGGTGTAGCTCCAGACAACAAGCGCGGCTCGACAGAGAAGAGGCTACAGACACTGCGACGGGAGATATAGTACGCCGTTCCTGGCGTGGGGGGAGACGGGCATCCAGCCGGCGGAGGGTGGGGGGCGGCGCCGGTGATTCAGTTCGGAGGGGAGATTCAGTAGGGAGGGGGATGAGGATAGGCCGCAAGGGACGCTGGGGGGGAGAAAAAAGAAATGCTCTATGTCGCTGAAATGTCGCCCCACCCGTCAGGATTGGACGAGGCGCGTGTTGCCACGGTTGCCGGCACGCCCGCTTGCGTCCGTAGAACCTGGGCACAAAGTGGGGTTGCTGGACGCTGTATTGAGACGTGCCGGCAACTTTTTCTCTATTGGGCGCACCGCTGGGGGACGGTTTCGTGCCATCGCGCCCAAAACGTCTATTGGGAGCGGAGTTGGGCGCGCCGGTGGAGATGCTCTAAGTGACTAATGCTAATGTGGGGATTTGGAAGATTTACCTTTCTAGACTTTATGAACTAATGTACGTTCGAGTACAGTAAGCATATCAAAATAAAACTCATTTTGTTGTAAATGCAGACCTACTTTTTTTTATTTTTCTCCCCATGCCTTAATGACCAAATCTTGATATTTTTGGTACAGTTTGAATATCTGCTTGCTATTCCCTATCACACATTGTAAGTCTGTTGGCAACTCATCTTTACTTTAGTGTCATTTGAAGTCACTTGTGTACTTGAAAGTGCTCCAAATGACCCGCTTCTTTTGCTAAAAATAAAATATGTAATAGTTGAGGCTAAGCACAGGCAAAAGTAATGATGATAACATGATGTTTTAGAATTAATCCAATTCATGCCTCATGGTGGTAATGCTGATAACATGTTGTTTTAAAATTGTATCCAGTGACACCCCATCCTTTTTGTACTTCCGGTACTCCCAAACTAAACATACATTCTATACAACTAATGCATTTTTTTAGGAAAATAATCATCGCGTTGATACAATATTGCTCTACTATTTTAAAATAAATAAAATCCAAATTTGATCATGCCTAGGAATACAGAAGAGATGATGGCCATGTGAAGGCATTCTTCAGTGCTTGGAACATTTTGAGCCGTCCATTATAGCCCAATCCAATGGCCCAGAATTCTAGTTACCTACTGGTACTACCTGGTCATCATGAAACTGTCAAAAAGATGTATCGATAACAATGATATGTCCAGGGGATGTACCAAATTTTGTCCAGGATGTACTTCGTTCCTCATGACACCTCCCAAACACAGGAGAATTTCCAACTGGATTGTCAATTCAGCCTAGGAAAACAAAACAAAAATGGATAAAATGACAATGTAACTCCATCTGGATTGCCAATTCAGCCTGTTATCACTATGAACATTGAAGTTCTTTTTTGTTGTTGTGTTGTGAACGGAATCCCGATTTAAGTTTTCTAGCTGAAAAACAAACATGTTGTATCTTTGTGCTTATTTTCCCCCTAGGTTTTAATAACTTCAGAGACGTTTGAGTCGTGCGAGTACTGAAAGCACCGAAGTGGTGAGATCACACGATACGTTCTCGCATCCTCGCAGGCGTAAATTCTATCTCAACATGCATATTTGCGGCCCATGTTTGCACGATTTGCTAGCTATCACTATAAATAACTTGAATTATCTATTTGTCTACTCATTTCTCGGTTGTAATCCACATGCTTTTACTCGTAGCAATGACGGATCCTCATGTTGATTTCGTGTTGTTACTGTCGGTCGGTTAAGTTTTACGTGTTCGAATTTACTTGCCCTCTGATTTCAGACTTCATTTACCCAATACCGAATCGACACCTTTTCTACTATAAACACATCCATTTGTTGTACGATTAGCAGGGTTGCAGTGCAGAACCGGAATACAGAGAAATGGCCGAGTACCCCTGTTCGTTATCCATAACCATGAGTAGTACTCCCTCCATTCTAAATTAGATGACCTATATTTGTCGAAATATGGATGTATCTACACATGTTTAGTGTCTAGATATATCCGTTTCTAGACAAATATGTTTCAACTAATTTGGAACGGAGGAATTAATACTGTCAGGGCCATCCCTAGGGCACGGCAATAAGGGTGACAATCTAGGGCCCAACTTGTCTAGGGGCCCAGACCATGGGCACTTGTTGGTATTTCATGTACAATGCCACAAATAATCAACTATGAGGACCTAAAGGCCGTAGAGCAATGAAATAAGAAAAAATAGAGTCACTTAAGGCCCATCACGGTATTTATACCTCTTATAAAGCAAAATCACACTAACATGCATTAATTATTATTTTTATCTTAACATGCAAGCTACACATCATCCATCGTCTTAGCCAACCAAATATCCATGTCATGTCACTAACAATCATTAAAAACAATATTTTTTTCATGCAACATATCCATGTTATATACTTTTCATCCATCCAATTGTCCACGTCACCAATTTTAATCATCAAATACAAAAAAATCACGCCAATCAAATTTAGCCTTTCGACAATTGTGATTAGTTGAATCTTTCATATTTTTATACACAAATTCATATTTCATGGGTCCTATATGTCTTTATTTACACAATAAAAAATATTAAAAACTGTCGTAACACGCGGGGTATCTTTCTTGTTCTAGTAACGTCGGAGCACATAGCGTGAGCATATTACTTAAAACTCATGATCTTATCGAGTACTCCAAAAGTCGGGTCGAACTTGGTCACTAATTAGTTGAGCAGAGTCGAGTTGCGATCATTGATAAGAAAACCAAAAACTCTAGGAAAAAATATACGAGCACTCAGATTAAAATCTTCAAAGTCTACCTATAGAAGTATTGACGATGAACCAATCTTAAATTTCACAAATAGAGCACGCCCTTTGACTAACGAGTATTTACGAGTCGAGTAAAGCTCGCTCGATATGCACCCATAAGGGCACACCAAAGTTCGATCAATACAATTAGAACACACCCTTCAATCCGAGTCATTCTTCACTTTTGCACCACACATGTAGGAGGCCGTAATTTCTTGTCACTATATCTCTTCTCTTTCATTGTCCCCCAATCAACATGCTAATAAATGAAATTATCGTATTGTGCTTTCTTTATTCCTTCTCTCCCTATGAGTTTTATATGTCCTGTAAGCACTACCATCCGGTTGCTGGGTCATGGATTTATATACATAGAATTATTTTCCTGTTATTTGATTATTTTCTCGCTATCCGGTGGTTCATTAGCGTTTTCTCCCCGGCCTCTATTTTGTTTTAAATGGCCGCATAGGGAATCAAGATCGAACATGGAGGACTGACAATTTCTGCTATTTTACTCCAACGAATTTAATGTTCTTGCTCCTTAATCGTAAAATTGGTACTCAACTTAAATGAAATCAATACATATGTATATACATGTGATTTTATTTATTATCCTACTATTACAAGGGCCTATTTTTTTAGTTTGCCCAGGGCCTCTAGAAAGTTAGGACCAGCCGTGGACGCGAGACTGTGTGCAGGTGTGAAGCAAGAGCAGCAGCTTGTGCGTGTGCGTGTTTGGGAACGGAACTGAAAGGTTCTGAAGGGTTCCCGTGGTGCTTAACTAACAAAAAGTGAACCGAAGGTTCAGACTTTGCTCCGTAGGCGACGGTCGCTGGTGGAGACCAATATTTGGTGGCGTGGCGTGCGTGTGGTGGGGTGCAAAATGGTGCATGAGTGGTGGTGAACTTGGGCGCGGATTCGCTGACTTTGCTCCCGCTGACTTTGCCTGACTTTGAGTCACTTACATGTGGGGCCCACCATGTGTGGGGCCCACACGTAAGTGACTCAACGTCACCGGGAGCAAAGTCAGCGAATCTCAACCCGGTGAACTTATGCGCGTGCAGAACAGGGACGAACATGTCACTTTCGGCTCGACACGGCGTCAGGGCCTTCCTTGGGCAGGGCAATAAGGGCGACAGCCTACGGCCCAGCTTGTCTAGGGGACCAGACCATGGGCACCTGTTGGTATTTCATGTACTATAAATCTCATTAGACTAGCCACAATGAGGGTATCATAGGTAGTATCATACATGCCATGTGGACAAAAAGCTGACGTGTCACTGTAATTAATGATGAGAGAGGTGATAGTGGTATCATAGGTAGATACCGTAATATAACGGATTCCAATACAATATGAGTCTATAACCTAATAAATGCAGTAGTATATGATATCACACATATGCTACTACCCATTGTGGCACTAGTAACAAAGACTAGTATCATATGCATGATACTAGTATATGATACTCCTCATTGTGACTAGTCTTAGCAATGCCACAAATAATCAACTATGAGGGCCTAAAGGCCGTACGTAGAGTAATGAAATAAGAAAAATAAAGTCAATTAAGGATGCCACACGGTCAGCTCAACGGTTCTAATTCGGTTTCTCCAAGATGGCCGTTTTTTATGTTTATGTTGTCCACAACGATACAGTTATGACTGCGAGGTAGTGTGAGGGATACATTTTGTAGATATAGATTAAATCGGATTAGATTATAATTACTTACTTCCCATCTTATATCTAGGAGATTTATTATGCTCCAAGTCATACTCCCCCGATAGACTCAGTAAAATTATTAAACACCAAGTTTTTATCCTCCTTCATGGTTATAGGCCTCATGTTTCTAGATCTAGTCTCTAAACACGCTCCCACCGCGTTGCCCCCAGAAAAATCAATCGCCATGATTTCTGTCGGGGTTGCGTAAATCGTACCTAGGGTTCATCTGTCGATCAAGTGTATCGGCTGCACAGAGTCATTTTCTCCGACATCCAGATCAGTTTTCTATTCACTGGTAGCTCGAACCACATTTGTTCTTAGTTTCACCGATCATAGATCGGGTTGCGTCGTCTATTACCCGTCATCCTCGCACACCTCCACTCCGACATCGATGTTGACATCTCCACCATCAAGCGCACCCCTTCCACCTCGACTATCGCGGCCTCTCAACATGCTGTCATAGTCTCCATGCAAGTTGTTATGGATCATGTTCAAGCTTTTGTGCCCCCTCATCTTGCCGCCGCAACCATTTAGCAGATTGTCGCATCTCCCTCGGTAGGTTCATCTTTTGTTCCCTGATCCTGCTAGTCAGTCTACACTTCATCTTCGAGCACGTGCGCGTCACCACCATTCAATCATCAGGCTGCCGGTATGTTGCCCTTTTGGGCCGTAACGCTGCCATCCTTAGTCCTCGTTACCGGCTGTGAAAGCGTCTTCCCAAGTGAGTATGTCGGCGGTGTCCTGCTGGTTTCTATTTCAATTTCTTTTCGGTCTGACTGTCCGTGATGTCATTTGTTCCCGACGCTACCTTACGACCGTGGGGGTGTGTGAGAGATAAATATCATAGTTATATATTACATGGGATTATATTGAAATTGTTTATGGTCCTATCTCTTGGGAGTGAGGTGTTTTGCAGCCCGAGCTCCATGTAGCCGTTTTTGAAAAATTCGAAATCGGCACTTTTTGGTTTTCAAAAATCGTGAAAAAAGTCCCAGAGGTAGTTAGTGACACGATCTACCAGTGTGCAAACTTGTAACACCAAATTCGTTGTATTATGGGCTGGACAAAAATGACAAATCGGTGGATCTGGGTGGTGAATAGTACACAGATTCAAAAAATTGAAATTTTGCCTGATTTGTCATTTTTGTGCAGGCCAGAAGCAACGAATTTTGAGTTGCAATTTTGTAGGCTTGTAGATTTATACATGAACTACTTCTAGGATTTTTGCATGATTTTTGGAAGCCAAAAAGTGCTGATTCTGAATTTCGAAAAAAACGAGCTAGAAGGAGCTCGGGCTCCATTTAGACTTTCTGTATCTCTAGGAGGCTTCTTTCACTCCAAATGTTCTACCCTTATATATATACGCTCTGGAGAGGCTCAATATAATTATCCAAGGCATCATGCAAATCTTCTTACTATTTCATACGTGTCAGTCGCCACAACCTAATGGCCGCCACCACACTGCTCCCGGGTAGCTCCTGTCGTCTACTCGCCTTCCCAATCACCTGTGCCTCCATGGCACCAATGTGGCCTCGGGTTTGTGACATTTTTTCTGTATAACTAGCAAGGTGGCCCTCGCAAATGCGAGGGCATCATCTGTAGTAGGTTGAAAGTGTTTAAAAAATAAAAATATGGTTTCATTGATATCACATTAGTTCGCATTATCTAACAATAAACAATAAGTTTCTATAGCTGTCACAAATATTTTGGTAAGCAAAATATCACGTACGTGAGTAACTTCTTTCATGATATGATATTTGTGAGCAAATGATTATCAGGACATTTGTTGAAACATTCATGTAAGTGATAATGTACATGATGTTAGATTGGTACGCAAGGTTAGTTATCTTTGAATAAAGATATAAAAATCTATCCTGCTTATAGTAGTCACATTAAAAAGTGAAAATTATCGTGTTCTGATGTTTCTTCTTTTATTTAGTCACTGTGACTTTCTTATAGATCGTCAAGTTTACTGTGCAATAAAAATGGCATTTCTCGTATAGTGATTATGTTATACGAGAGAAAGACATATAAAATAGTCTAAATATGTCTATCATACAAACCAAGCAATATCCGCCAAAAGAATTTGATAAATTTAAGTGCACTCTTTTTAGATCCTTGGATCAAACATAGTATTGACACATCATGGGGATACTAAATATGAAACATATCAATCTGATTTATGTCGTGACTTATCTAAAAAAGATAGTCTATGGGACGTTTCCCCGATAGTGTGTCGACTAATGTTGTGTCTTCATCAATTTTGTATTTTTTACGCTTTGTATATTGTTAAGTTGGAATATTTCTTCATTGGAGGGACATTCTGAAAGGATAAGGATGTCGCCTAGAGGGAGGGGGGGGGGGGGAATAGGCGATTAAAACTTTTTCGGTTTAGTCTTGATAATTGCGGAATAAAACTAGATGTTTAAATTAACAAGCCAACAACCTAAATATACTAGGCTCACCTATGTGCACCAACAACTTATGGTAAGCAAGACAAGCAACACGGTGATAGCAAATTAGAATACTTCAAGTACGAAGGCTATCACAATGTAAAGTGCATAAGTAAAGAGCTCGAGTATAGAAATAACCGAGGCACGTGGAGACGAGGATGTATTCCCGAGTTCCTCCTTTTTAGGGGAGTACGTCTCGTTGGAGAGGTGTGAGCCACCACAACAGGTTGGTCTCAACGCCACAAAGGCTTCACCTTCTTCTCCTATGAACCGCACCACAAAAAGTTTGGTTCACCTTCCACTATCGGAATCCTTCGAGGCGGAAACCGGAGCCTTTACAACAACAATCCGGGGCACAACCCATAACTGGATTGGGGGCCCCCGAACGGCTACAAGTGACCACAAAAGGTCTCAACCACCACAAGGCGTATAGGGTCCAAAGACCCAAGAGTAACAAGCTCTTGAACTTTCAACTTCCATGAATCCTCGTGGAGAGAGCAAACCGATGCACAAAAGCAAAGGCAAGAACACAAGAAGTGCTCAAGTCCTTCACTCCCAAATCCCACCAAAAGCAACTAATGCTTATGGGGGAAGAAAAGAGGAAGAACAAAGAAGAACTCAACAAATGGAACTCCAAGATCTAGATCAAGAGACTTCCCCTCACTTAGAGGAGAGATGGATTGGTGGAAATATAGATCTAGATCTTCTCTCTCTTTCCCTCAAAGATATGCAAGAATCATGAGAGAGATTGAGAGAAACGCAAGCTTTTCGAAGGTCAACAATGGAGGATAGAGAAGGGAAAAACGTGCTCAGCTTGTTAGTGAACCTTTGGGGAAGAAAGCCCCTTAAATAGGTCCCTTGAAAATCTGCCCGTTGGGCAGTTTTCGCCAGCCGGCCTGGAGGCCAGCCTCTTCTCAGAAGCGCGAAGACTTGCAGAGAGGCCGGCCTTGGGCCCGGCATGGCCGGCCTGGAGGCTGGCCACCCACCGAGCCGCCCGGCCTTGGACCCGGCCTAGGCCGGCTTGGAGGCAGGCAGGGTACCCGAGGCGCCCGGCCTTGAGGGGGACGCCAGCCCGGCCTGCCGGCCTAAGAAAGGCAGAGGCCGACCAACCACCCGAGGGGCCCGGCCTTGGGCCCGGCCTGGCCGGCCAACCAGAAACAGAAAGAGATCTTCATTGACCTCTAACTTTTGTAAGAAAACTCCAAATGGGATGAAACCAATTTTGTTGGAAAGATAGCAACAAGAGCTTTCCTACAAGGATAAACCGATAATATTTCCAACACGAAAACTTAACAAGATTTTCATCCGGACTCCGTTTTCTATGATCTTGGTCTTGTTTCGAAGATAATCACAAGCACTACAAGATCATGCATATACACATCATAGTCCATCATGTGAGGAGGAGAACACAAAAGGAGAGTTTAACCTC
Source organism: Poa pratensis (assembly GCA_947311845.1). Lineage (NCBI taxonomy): Eukaryota > Viridiplantae > Streptophyta > Magnoliopsida > Poales > Poaceae > Poa > Poa pratensis. Next base: position 23,230,236 of record CAMZMU010000058.1, read on the forward strand.
TCAACAAAAGACGAACCGGTAAAACCTACAACATCAAAAACATCACAAGATATTCAAATGAAATCCGTTTTTGAAGAACTAAAGCTTGGTATAGGGATGAACACAAGCTCTAAATTTTCACATGGATAAAAACCAAATAAGAACCAAGAAAGATGATATGCCAAGTATGCAAAGGTTTGAGCTCTCCACAAAGATGTGATCAAGTAACTCACTTGAGAGCCCCTCTTGATAGTACGCCGTCTATCCTATAACCCGGTCTCCCACTAACACCATGAGACCGGCAAAATAGAAACCCTATCAAGATCATACCTTTGCCTTGAACATTCCACTTGAGCTAGATGATGACGATCTTGACTCTCTCAAGTTGGAACACCTTTTTTGATTGTGCTAGCTAGCACATGCTTGATGAAGACTTCTCCAAATGCTCCGTTTCACAAAGATGATGTCTTGAATCCTTCAAGATATACTTGCAATATGCTCAACTCTACACATCACCAATCTTCATATAAACCCTTGAAAAGAGCATTGATCATCATGTAATCTTCTATAGTCCAACACATGAACTCCAATATTTTCTTATGGACAAGATCTACAAGTATCTCAATACAAACATTAGTCCATAAGGATTGTCATTAATTACCAAAACCACGCATGGGGCCAACATGCACTTTCACATTCTCATCCTCACAAGAATATGCGTTCTCTCAGCCCTGTGTGTGTATCATTAAGCTGAAATATTTTAGCGGATATTCCTGTCGATAGTGGAACTAATATTGGGACTTCTTTAATATTAAAATTCCACTACTCTAAACTCCAAACATCCACAGGCATTTTGTGAGAGTGATTGTCTGATGGCATTCGAATAGAATTTTTAGTTATTGTAATCAATCGTAGAAACAATGTATGTATAGCGACTAATGTCGTGACTTCGTTAGTTTTAAAATTCCACTACTATGAACTGACGCAGACATTTTGTGAGTGTTGGTATGTTTTGTGAGTGTTGGTATGATGACAGCTGAATAAATTTGTCATTTATTTGTACTCCACCGTAGAAATAATATACTCTTTTCGTTCATAATTATCTTATGTTCTGGGATTAGTCAAATCAAACTTTATAAGCCTGACCAAATATATAGGAAAAATATCAACATCTAATATATTAAATTACTATTATTAGAAATCATCATAAACTTAATTTTATTATAAAAATTTGATACTATAAATGTTGGTATTCATTGGTACATCTTTTGTCAAACTTTACAAAATTTGACTTCTACTAACTTAGAAAGCGGGGTAAATAAAACAGAGAAAGTACTTTTTTTTTTTTGCAAGGAAACAGAGAAAGTACCTACCGACCAGTTAAATCTATCAGCTCCTAGCATCCATGTACGTACTTTTCTTTCTGAACGCGCCACGTATGTTTTTTCTCAACTACACGTTCGTATAGCCTCCATGGTAGGTTTTTTTACGGGCTGACCTACTCATACCGTCCTAGGCATGTACGTGTTGAAAAATACTTGGTTCCCAAGTGGGCCCTAACGTTTTTAAAATACGGCTAACGTTTTTAAACCGACGCCCGACGCGGCTAGGAGTAGATCTTGTCAACCTAAATCGTGTCTAACATATTACGTGACCACTATTTTGTTCTTAAAATCTCAGCCGTATATTCTAGATGTAACAACTAAAATTAATTAAGATGATGTGGATTAACTTGGTGTCTCAAAAAAGACCTCATTTTGCTTTTAGTATATAATAGATAGATATTTGTGGAAAATTTCTGAAGCTGTGCATTTTAAAAGTTCAGTGCAACATTATTTATTAAGAATGACTGTTTTTCTAGGCATTTCTTTTGCGGAGCGCTTAACAGGCAGCATGGAAACATCAAATTTCAAATTAAAATATACTCCCTCCGTTGCTAAATATAAGATGTTTTAGTTGTTACACATGTTATCTACATGCATATTAATGTGAGTGAACCTACACATAAAATATGTCTAGATATACTTGTGTGCATGTGAATGTGGACAAAAACTAAAACACCTTATATTTGGGAAGAGAGGGAGTATGACGTAAAACCCTATCATTAGCCACGGTTTCGCTTTCCCCTCCCTCTACAGTACTAAGAGGCGACCAGGGCGGCGAAAAATTCCTCGCTCTTCCCCGCCGGAGCCGGAGCGGATCCCCGCCGTCTCTCGCCGCCTCGGCGGTGGGGGGTGGTGGGGATCTTGCTCCTGGTCCTCTGGTGTGTAGATAGAGTAGGGTTAGGTTCCCTCGGAGGCGAATCTGGGAGGGATTCGTCGTCGCTAGGGAGTGGTAGGCTCGGCTCCTTCCTCTTCCTCGCCGGCTACGGCGAGTGGGGCCTGGCGTTAGGTGCTCGCCGATCTGCGGATCTGGCGAGTTTTGGTGCCCTGGCCGAGGTCGTGGCGGCGGTGGTGACGACCTCGGTTTGGGATTTTGTCCCCTGTCTCCAGCTCCGCGGCGATGTGGTGTGCTCCGGCCTCATCGTGGTTTCTGGGGGTGGATCTGGAGTGCTTGGTGCGAGCGTGTGTTGTTGGCTCCTCTGGCCGGCCGTGGTGGTGGGGGGTGGTGCTGCAGCGATGTGCTTGATAAAGGGGTTGTTTCTGGCGCTCCGGTTCTTGGTGGTTCCTCTGGCCGGCCGTGGAGGCGAGGGGTGGAGTCACTCGGAGTGGGAGTTCCAGTGCAGAGAGGTGTGGTGCTCGACTCAGGCGCTGGGCTCGGTGGTGCGGTGGTGGTGGTTCTGGCACGGCCTGGCTGTCCCGGCGGCGGGTGGTGCTGGTGCTGGACGCGGGGGCGGCTTGGCCGTGCTTGTTCAACGTGAAGATCTCGTCGCTTGCGGCGAGTGGACTCTGCGGTCTTCTTCAAGGTTGGAGGTCCTCCCTCTTCCAGGCGACATGAGGTTTGGCTTCTTCTTCTCCGGTGTTCGTCGGCGTCGAAGAGCTCTGGTGGTTCAGCAGGTTTCTGTTGCTGTAGTGTTCTCTGTCGAATTCCGTTTGTATGAATTTGCGTTTGTTCTTTCTCTCTGTATCCTCTGATTGTACGCAGATTTGTACTCCTCTCGTTCAAAAAAAAAAAAAAAAAAAGGGCTATGCAGAACATGGTTGTTCGCCTACTACGCTGTCTAGGCGATACGAGTTGGTAGGTTTGCTCTTGTCCTGTCAGAGTAGATTAAAACAAGCCTAAACAGCACAGTAAGCTTCTGAGCTTTGGCCTTAATATATAGCCATTCATAAAGTTGAACACTCTGAGTCTCTGATAAAATGACATGGCAATCACCTGAAAACAGTAATAATTACACAATGATATACAACTCGGTCAGAGAAATGGAGGTTCCATTTCAAGATCGAAGAAAACGAAATGGAGCTAGGACCCGGATACAAAAATATGAACCCATGAGCCGAGTGATCAGCTGACCTCGTCTAACAGAATACAAGCAAGTGTTCACTTCACATCTGCAACACAGTCCATCGTTTTACTCTCCACCGAGCTAAGTAAGGCGCTGGCCTCCAAGGTGATGGAGCAGTTCACCTTGATGTTGAGGTCCTTCTTGTAGATGCCCAGCACGCTCACCCTCCCGCTGATCTCCGTGTAGCTCGTGAGGTTGTACTCCTGGCCGAAGAGCAGGTCGGTGACGTTGACGTTGGGGGAGATCCGGTCGGCGAGCGCGTCGAGCGTGACGTTCATCCGCGCGGTCCGGTCGGCGCCGACCTCACCGTCGGGCGCGTACGCCACGCCGACCGTCTCCCCCCTGTAGTAGAAGTCCGTCTCGCTCCGGTCGTAGCTGAAGGAGGCCACGTTGGGGTTCTTGATGGAGATGTCGGCGTTGAGCGTGGCGTTCACGGACACCGGGTGCGGCTCGCCGGCCCCCAGGTAGTCGCCGTCGACGTCCTCCAGGGTGACGCGGTTCATGGTGAATATGGGGTCCTTGACCTGGAACACGGTGAGCGCTAGCACCAGGACGACGATCCCGACGACGACCAGGGAGGCGACGAGGCAGCCGCAGCAGCAGAGCGCCCGCCGGCGTTTCCGGAGGTACGGCGCGGAGCACCATCGCTTGGTCGCGCGGGCCTCCTGGACCTCGATGTCGTCGTCGTCGTTGGTCGCCGGGTGGACGGACGGGGACGGGTAGGCGAGCGGCCTCGTCGGCTCGTTCTTCTCGGCCGCTGTGGCGGCGTTGTACGGCCCGACGGTCGGCATTGCGTACGCGGAATTAATGTAAGGATCTATGGAAGAGTAGAAGCAGCTCTGGGAGTTTGTTTCCGATCGAGTTCACTACCAAACGGTAATTATGTCGCTAGATGATCTGGTCTTGTTATACTATGGTGGATTTTGCACAAGTCGTGTTGGGCGGGCGTGTTGCTGTTGTGTGACGGAGCGGAGATAACACGCCCGGTGTGGACTTCGCCATGGCCTGCTGCCGCGGACTGCCGGTTAATAAATGACGATACCTGCAGGCTTCAGTTGACACAAGTTGACTCCATGGGCTAATGACGCGTGGGGATCCTAATGAAACATGGGCATTTTTTACTTGGACCATATTTGCAATTGATTTACATAGTAGAACAAAGCCAAATTGGAAGGGCACGAATTTTGCACTTGTATCTTCGATAGGATTTCTTATAATTTGGATCTGCTATTGTGGTATCAATCTATTAGGAATAGGTTTACATAGTTATGGTTCGTTTATATTAACACCTAAATCTCGAGATGTGAAAAAAAAAGACAGAAACGTGAAGCGGTACCCTGCTCGCCCCGAGAGCTACCAGCGATTAGGTTTCCCTTGCCTCCTGTCGGTGCCGCCGTCGATCTGCCTCGCCTCTGTGGCCTTCAGGCCATGTAGGCACGGTCGATCTCGGCTCTCGTCGGCGGGAGGGCTTCGTTTTCGGGTGTTAGGGACAAGGTTTGTTGAGGTGTCGCTCAGATGACGGCCGCGGCGCCTCGTTTCAGTAAGGTCTCACTGGCTTCAACCCCATCTGGGCGGCGACGTCGAGAAGTCTGTGGGAGTGGTGTCGTCTCGAAGATTTCTTCTGGCGGTGGCGTTCTTCGGATCCTCATGGAGGTTCGTCGGTGGTTCTTCCTTCTTCTTCTGCTTTGGGACGGATGTGGTCTCTTAGACCCGTTCGGCGACTTCCGTCCACAACCAGCAATGTCAGACCGGCTCAGGGAGGAGCGGTAGCGGTGGCGCGCCGTGGACACGGTCTGGAGGTTTCAGACAAAGGGTTTCTCAAGGATTTTGAAGTAATTTTCGTTTTTGTTGAAATGTTTTGTACTGTTCAGTGTTTATTTTAATACCAAGATTCTTTTCGCAAAAAAAATCTCGCAATGTGATGAAAAACCAGGCCGCAGACATAAGTCCTCGCGGCCACTGGCCACCAAACTAAGGTCGACCTCACCTTGCCTCGCGGATTGCATAGAAATTGGATTGGTGACTATGCAGCTGTATAAGATTATAAGGAAATTAGTTGTACTGGCCCAATGGAAACAGAACACCGTCTAGGCGTTCAAGATCGGTGGTGCGGCTAGGAGACTGACATCACGAACAGAACAGTGTCGCAGTTCGCAAAGTTAATAATAAGACGATTTGGTCATAGTTGGGATGCGCCCATTCGTCCAGAAAATCGCGCTCGCGAGAATGCTTAAACAATTTAGGTGGGTAGTCATTTTTTTTCCGGTTAAGACGAGTACACTACAGGAATGGCGCTATGTGCCGACGGCCAACCGTCGGCATAGAACCCGAAGAGGCCCCCTCCTCCCCCCCCCCCCCCCCCCCCCCCCACACAGAAATTTTGGGGGCCCCTCCCAAGTATGTGCAAGTAGGCTTAGTTCTGTGTATAGGAAAAAGAAAAAATAATCGGTAAATCTAAACATAAGGCGCCTGTCAGAGGGCATAACCATACGCACCCCCGCGAGCCCACGTATATACGGCCTTCCTTTTGCATGCATGCACTAACTACCAAAATTGATGATGTCATCCCAAATTAATACGCCGTGCGTGGCCGAGCCAGAAATTTCTTCCCCTCCTTTGTATGCATGCACAAAAAACCAAAAAGGTGATGTCATCAAGCTTTAAATGCAAAATTCGAAACTTTAAAAAGTTTTCTAGACCGAACCGTTTATCCGATTTAGAATCCGTTTTCACCGCCAAGCTAGTCATGACGAGATCTTCGAAACTAAATCCCATATTGATATATTCTGACAACTTTTTTTTTTGTCCTAAAAGTTACCTACCTGTAACACAGAAGTTATCTATGTTGTAGTATGTAAGTTACCCACCATATTAACGATTAGTTTTTCGGTTGAAATAGAACCATTTTTTGTTATTCTTTTTTATTTTTCTAGTTTGGAAGTTAGCACAACTAGTTTTTCATAAATGAATAACACTTTGGGACGATAAATATATCGTGCACAAGTTGGTAACTATACACTAAAACACCTGTGCAATTCATAAGAATTAGAATGATAACTATCGATTTCATAGTGACGACTACACCATAAAAAAGATAGGCATTGTGTTCGTAATTATTATTTAGAGGACATGGTAACTACATCAATTTCCTGGTGGATAACTATACGGGAAATCTAACTAGCAGGCGCCTTACAACTGGCGAAACTGAGTTACTCACCCACTACTGATAAAGTTAGCTATGTGTTCATGATGTAGTTATCATCATAAAATCGATGCAGTTACCATACTCTCTCGGTAATAGTGATGTCTACGCACGCTTCTATTCTTGTAGACAGTGTTGGGCCTCCAAGTGCAGAGGTTTGTAGAACAGCAGCAAGTTTCACTTAAGTGAATCACTCAAGGTTTATCGAACTCAGGGAGGTAGAGGTCAAAGATATCCCTCTCAAGCAACCCTGCAATTAAGATATAAGAAGTCTCTTGTGTCCCCAACACACCTAATACACTTGTCAGATGTATATGTGCACTAGTTCGGCGAAGAGATAGTGAAATGCAAGTAATATGGATGATTATAAGTGGTAATTGCAATCTGAAATAAAAATGGCAGCAAGCAAACATGAGACAAAGTGAGAGTAAACAGTGTTTCAATGCTTGGAAATAAGGCCTAGGGATCATACTTTCACTAGTGGACACTCTCAACAATAATAATATAATTGAATACATAGATATTTTCTCTTCACTATGCTACCCCAAACTATCCTCCGGTTGGATAACGAACACCAATCCATTGCGTAGGGCTATAAAAGCACACCCTAAAGTCCGTGTTCCAAACCGAGGGCACCCCACACTGTCAACATGAGCACCCCAAGTAGTACTAAACAAACACCACAATATCATAGAGACATCCAACACAAAGAACAACTCATGGCAAGTATTCCCATAATTTTTAATCCAAAGAGTCACACACGGCACGCGCACTGTCAACTTCGCACCATGGGACAAAGGTGACTCCGGAGATTACATTAATAAAACCACTTGAGTAGCATATTCATAATATAATGAAGAGTAGCATCTATGAATTCAACTAGGTTACAAATCTCATGATCACATATAGATCACATCATGGGAGAGAGAGATGAACCACATAGCTACCGTACGAGACCTCAGCCCCGAGGGAAACTACTCACACATGGTCATGGTGATGCGGAGCTTGATAGAGAGGTTGATGAAGAGGTGCAGCCCGGAGTGGAGACGGAGGCCCGCAGCAGCCACGGCGCGGCGGCGGCGTGATGCCGGCAGCCCCCCGGCGCGGGAGCGGCAGCCCTTGGCAGCGGCGGCGGCCCTTGGTGATGGAGATGGTGTTGAGGAGGTTCTCCTCCCCAAGGTGGCTGCTGGGGAGGAGGAAAATTCGTGGTATGGGGCTCCTCCCACGACCTAGGGTTTCCTCCCTTATATAGACTCTCGGATTTCCGTCATCCCATCTAGGGCTGCAGTAAATCGGGAATATCTCGGCCGTCTGGACTCGGAATTGGGCGAATTTTATGTCTAGATCGATTCTCGGAAAATTCTCTGCAACTTTGTCTTCTGTCAGGTTTCCGTTTGACGTCGTCTTCGGACCCAAACGTGACCATATTCGAAAAACGTTTCCAGACAGATTTCAGGAAAGTCCCAATTCGACTCCAATATGGTTTCCTTTTGTATTTTTGATAATTCCTACACAACAAATAGGAAAACAAGAAGATTTTCCACTTTGGCAACTATTAGTAGGTTAATCCAATAAATGTCATAACATGATATAAAGTGTATATAAAACATGTGCCAATTGACATAAAACATGCATGGAACATCAAAAATTATAGATACGTTTGGGACGTATCAAGCATCCCCAAGCTTAGTTCCTACTCGTACTCGAGTAGGTAAACGATAAAACAAAATAATTTTTGAAGTAACATGCTATCATCATAAACTTGATCAAATATTGTAAGGCACATGTTATGAATGAAGTGATGAAGTTGTTGCTACATAGAGTCAAATGATTCATTCTTCAACGGAGTAGCAATATACAAGATAGATTATAAAGTGATATCAAAATATTACTGCAAGGATGTTCAGTGATAATTCACAAAGTGTAACATAGAAGAAAGTACCATGGACCAAATGTATGCATAATGAAAAGTAAAAAACATCCTATAATGGTCATAGAGTACTCTTATGAAATCTGAATATAAAAGGTGGACACTTTGGAAAGACATATATATGAGTAGAGGTAAAGCATGAATAAGTTTCATCTAACTTCTGAACTTCTCTACTTAAGTTAATGATTGTAATGTGGTAATCCTTGGTGTCAAGCTCTCATTCCCCTATCATAGCATCTTGAATGATTAAGTTTAAAGTGAAAGCAAATATGAGTAGTGTGCTTGACAAAGTACAGGTTGAAAGTCTCATGCCCCTTGAATACAAGTACCTACTCCATGTGTTACTCATCTTGGGAAACAAAGCAAGTTCAAGTTAAATATCATTGTAAGTAATAATAGTATCATTAAGAGCGTCAACTGGGGTACCTCTTGTCCCAGGATATGGAACAAGCCCATATCAAAATGACAAGACAAACAAACTCAATGAACAATCTCAACACCCTTTTTATTTACCATTAGATAGCTTTTTATTGTAAGGTGTATCACAGAAGGTTCACCATAGCATGTAAGTAAATTTCCACCATGAATGATGCATGGTTTAGATTAGCGGCCCATGCGTCTCTCTAACCATTTATACAAACTCATTTAAACCTACTTCATTTCCACATTTATTTCACCCATGGTAAGCATCCATAAACAAAAGTACATGATATCAACTAAATGAAATGAAGTGCATGTTGAAAGCTTGCCATGTGACAGCACATATGAGCTAACTCTCAACCAAAGACATTTGTCAAGCCCACAACATCATAATTTTAATCACAATGGGTCATATTTTATTTATGCAATAAAAGTAAAGTGTGCATCAAGTTCGAGAGAGCTCTATAACCAACTTTTCCCATAACAATCAACAACATAAGCATTTTCATTCAGAGGTATAGATAACACAAATATTATGATAAACATACTCGAAATAGCATAAAGCTAATAGGTAGATATGGTGGACTTACTGGAAAAACTTTGGTTGAAGGTGTTGGAAACAAGTTTTTACTTGTTGGAATTTTTGGTCTAGCAAGAGGGAGAAAGTTGACCATCTAAATGCATGCATGAGTGTCCATAGAACTAACCAATCCATGTTAAACAAAGTAAAGTAACATTCAGCATCTAAACATGAATAAAAGACATCTCTTGATAAAACACTTGCAAATTAATACTCATTAAAAACATATGAATAATACAAGTATGTGTATCTTTTTGAATCAACTCAAACATCCCTATCCCAATATATTTAATAGCATCCAACTTAATTCAACCCAAACTTCCAGTAGCTCTCTCATATATAATTGATAGTGGTGGTCTCAAGACAAACAAAATATCAAACCGAAATAAAAGAAAATAAATGACGCTCCAAGTTTATGCGATATAGTGCATTGATCGAAAAACAGAAGTTAGACGTGTGCAAACCGAGAGTGTGTTGGTCCAGTGGGGTTGTCTTCACATCCCCAAGCTTATGGTCTTCACCATCCTTGGATAGCTCTTGGTGCATCTCCTCTAATCCCTGTGAAAAAACTTCAAAACACCGTTTCTCCCATTTCTTGGCACTTTATTAAAAATTCCAGAAACTAAACTAAAAACTAAGTCTCTTGTTACAGCAAGAGGACACAAAGAAAATCAAAAATAAAAACAACCGGGTTGCCTCCCGTAAAGCGCTTTTCTTTAAAGCCTTTCAGCTAGGCATGATAATTTTGATGAAGCTCTCATATATATAAGAGTTGAATATGAAAGAGCATCAAGAAGCAAATATCAAAGACACTTAAGTCTAACCCACTTCCTATGCAAAGGAATCTTGTAAGAGAATAAATCAATAAAGCACAAAGTGACTAGCATAGGAAGGCAAAACAAGTGGAACTTCAAAAGTTTCAACATAAAGAGAGAAGACTTAATATTATTGAGATATATGAAGTCATGTCTCCTTCTCTCATAAAAACTTTCAGTAGCATCATTGATAAAACCCACAATATAACTATCACATGAAACATTCTTACCATGATCCATATGCATAAGAGTATCAATATTTTCCACATAAGCAAAGTTCTTCTTATTAATAACAATGGGAGTAGGATCATCATAAAGAACTCGAACATGATAGACAAGTTGTATATTAGAGGAATGGTCTTGGTCAATCCCTCTATAATTATGACAAGTTTCATGAGGATGAATGTAATTATAGCCTATGTCATAGTATTCTTTATAATTATCAAAGACTGGAGGCATAGTATCATCATAAGCAATGGAATAGTTATCTTCCAAAGTGTGTTCATTTGTAAACATATCATCATCATTTTTACTAGAAGGAGAGGTTTCAAATATATAATCATCAGTAGCAAAAGGATTTTCAAACACCTCATCCCCAAGCTTAGAGCTTTCCATATCATCATTGGAAGGAACATGGATAGTACTAATAGTATAGCAATTAATAACATCATCATTTTCAGAATTGGTACCAAAAAGATTTTCAATATCAAAAGTAGTGTGCTTTTCCCAATCATGATCACTACTATAAGTAACAGGCATAGGATCATCATCGAATTCAGACTCATCAGCAGCAACTATAATAGGAGCAACATGCTTAGGGGAAGATACCGTTTCCTCTCTCCTTTTACTCCTCCTCTCTCTTCTTCTTCTTCTTCTTCTTCTTCTTTCCCTCCTTAGGAGGGAGAGGCTTGAAAAGAGGCTTCTCCACATACCCTGGTTTATTGTTAGAAACAATAGAAGAAACTCGGGAGGATTCCTCCTTTTCATTAATAAGAGTAAAACAAACATTAGTCCTTTCATATTTTGGTAAAGCCATTCCATCTTTTATAATATTTTGTATGTAAGTGTTGGCATGGCAATTATTAACACAATAGAGATAACATCCATGCAACACGCTATTCATATCAAAAGCACTCATATCTAACGAAGAAGTTTTTCTTGATAACTCTTCACACCCAAAAATAATGTAAGTTCATCATGCTGATTAGGAGTGATCATGTTATCACAAAAGTCTCTCGCAACACTCATATTAGAACCTGAGCATTGGAATTTGAAATGACCCTCTTCATGCAAAGTTCACAAATAAAAGGATAGAGGGCACAAACTTTTTCAGCAAGATCACTTAGAGCTCTGTACCATGTTGTAGTTTTTTCATTCCTATGATGAATACAATATTCCTCTTCGATTTTATTCTTTTCACAAGGTCTAAGTGCTCCACAAAAATTAACATGCTTATAAGAAATAGTATTTTCAGAAGTTTGAGCATGTTTATTGCAATCATTAGTAACAATTTCGGTTTCCAAGCAAGTGTCTTTAAAAGGTTCATGATACATGTCCCAATTCTCTTTAGGAATATTAATATGAGAAGCAAAGGTTTTACAGCAATCAACAATAATTTGAGAATCAAGACCAAATTTAGCACTAAGCCCATGAAAACTAGCAGTTTCAGCGAAAGACTTAATGCAATCATACTCATAGTTTATACCTGATTCTTTACCTTTGTCGTTCTCCCAATCTTCAGTATTGCGTTGAATTGTTTCAAGAAGATCCCATTTAGCTTCAACCTTCTTACTTGTGAAAGAACCACCTGAAGAAGCATCTAGATAATCCTTGTAATGACCTGAAAGCCTTGCATAAAAATTAGTAACAATTATTTCCTCAGGAAGCTCATGGTTAGGACATTTGAGTATTAATGTTTTCAGTCTTCCCCAAGCTTGAGCAATGCTTTCTCTATCATGAGGATAAAAATTGAAAATGTAACTCCTAGCTAGATGCACTTCATGAAGAGGATAAAATTTAGAGTAAAAGAGAGATTCAAGCTGTTTCCAATTCGAAGGACGATCATCCAGCATCCTATACCACTTCTTTGCTTTGTCCTTAAGTGAAAATGGAAATAATTTCCTCATGACATCTTCTCTTGATAAACCTGCAACCTTAAACAACTCACAAAGTTCTGTAAGTTTCAACAAGTGATCATGTGGATGGACTGTTCCATCCCCTGCATAACGTTCATTCATAACCATTTCAACAATTTCCATAGGTATTTCAAAAGGAATACTTTCAGTAGGTGGATTTAGAACATCACAAGCATCATTAGAATTATCACATATGGGAGACAAAGCATTATCAAAGCAAATTTTCTCCTTCAAAGCTGGGGAACTAAAAAGATCATTTTCAGATAAACTAGCTTCCCCAAGCTTAGACTTTTCCATAGCATTAGGAATAATGGTGTCCAAAGAATTCATGCTAATAACATTGCTATCACTATTATGCAAACAAACTCCCATTGCTTTTTTAATTTTCTCTTCAAAAGCATCATGTCCTAATTCAATATAAAGTTCATAGAGATCTCTAATTTTTTTGTTGTTTTCCATTAAGCCTAACTAGTAAAATAAAAACAAGAAACAAAAAGATATAACTGCAGGATCTAAAGGAGATACCTTCCAACACTTACCTCCCGGCAACGGCGCCAGAAAATAGCTTGATGTCTACGCACGCTTCTATTCTTGTAGACAGTGTTGGGCCTCCAAGTGCAGAGGTTTGTAGAACAGCAGCAAGTTTCCCTTAAGTGAATCACCCAAGGTTTATCGAACTCAGGGAGGTAGAGGTCAAAGATATCCCTCTCAAGCAACCCTGCAATTAAGATACAAGAAGTCTCTTGTGTCCCCAACACACCTAATACACTTGTCAGATGTATAGGTGCACTAGTTCGGCGAAGAGATAGTGAAATGCAAGTAATATGGATGATTATAAGTGGTAATTGCAATCTGAAATAAAAATGGCAGCAAGCAAACATGAGACAAAGTGAGAGCAAACAGTGTTTCAATGCTTGGAAATAAGGCCTAGGGATCATACTTTCACTAGTGGACACTCTCAACAATAATAATATAATTGAATACATAGATATTTCCTCTTCACTATGCTACCCCGAACTATCCAGCGGTTGGATAACGAACACCAATCCATTGCGTAGGGCTATAAAAGCACACCCTAAAGTCCGTGTTCCAAACCGAGGGCACCCCACACTGTCAACATGAGCACCCCAAGTAGTACTAAACAAACACCACAATATCATAGAGACATCCAACACAAAGAACAACTCATGGCAAGTATTCCCATAATCTTTAATCCAAAGAGTCACACACGGCACGCGCACTGTCAACTTCGCACCATGGGACAAAGGTGACTCCGGAGATTACATTAATAAAACCACTTGAGTAGCATATTCATAATATAATGAAGAGTAGCATCTATGAATTCAACTAGGTTACAAATCTCATGATCACATATAGATCACATCATGGGAGAGAGAGATGAACCACATAGCTACCGTACGAGCCCTCAGCCCCGAGGGAAGCTACTCACACATGGTCATGGTGATGAGGAGCTTGATGGAGAGGTTGATGAAGAGGTGCAGCCCGGAGTGGAGACGGAGGCCCGCAGCAGCCACGGCGCGGCGGCGGCGGCGTGATGCCGGCAGCCCCCCGGCGCGGGAGCGGCAGCCCTTGGCAGCGGCGGCGGCCCTTGGTGATGGAGATGGTGTTGAGGAGGTTCTCCTCCCCAAGGTGGCTGCTAGGGAGGAGGAAAATTCGTGGTATGGGTCTCCTCCCACGACCTAGGGTTTCCTCCCTTATATAGACTCTCGGATTTCCGTTATCCCATCTAGGGCTGCAGTAAATCGGGAATATCTCGGCCGTCTGGACTCGGAATTGAGCGAATTGTATGTCTAGATCGATTCTCGGAAAATTCTCTGCAACTTTGTCTTCTGTCAGGTTTCCGTTTGACGTCGTCTTCAGGCCCAAACGTGACCATCTTCGAAAAACGTTTCCAGACAGATTTCAGAAAAATCCCAATTCGACTCCAATATGGTTTACTTTTGTATTTTTGATAATTCCTACACAACAAATAGAAAAACAAGAAGATTTTGTGCTTTGGCAACTATTAGTAGGTTAATCCAATAAATGTCATAATATGATATAAATTGTATATAAAACATGTGCCAATTGACAAAAAACATGCATGAAACATAAAAAATTATAGATACGTTTGGGACGTATCAAATAGTTGCCCACACAATACTCATGGAGTTACCCACCCAGTACTTATAAAGTTACCCATGTGTATTCATGTGTAGTTATCCACCCAATTTTTGTAGTTACCATAGTTTCTCGGTAACATTTCCCAACCAATACTAATGGCGTTACCCTCTCAGTACTGTTAAAGCTACTCATGGTTTTTATGGTGTAGTTATCCACCATGAAATCAATGTAGTTACCCTACGCTCTCGGTAATAATTACCCGTCCAATACTGAGATAGTTACCCATCTTGTATTGATAAAGTTACCATGTGTTTTCATGTGTAGTTATCCACCACAAAATCAATATAGTTACCATACTCTCTCAGTAATAGTTACCACCCCAATACTAATAAAGTTACCACCCAGTACTGATAAAGTTACTCATGTTTATCATGCTCTCTTGGTAATAGTTATCACCCAATACTGATAAAGTTATCTATCCAATACTGATAAAGTTACCCATGTGTTTTCATGTGTAGTTATCCACCAGAAAATCGTTATAGTTACCCTACTCTCTCGGTAATAGTTACCATCCAATACAGATGGATTTAACCACCCAGTACTGATAAAGTTACCCATGTGTTTTCATGATGTAGTTATCCAATACGAAATCAATTTAGTTATCATACTCTCTCGATAATAGGTACCCACCCAATACTGATGGAGTTACCCACTCAGTACTTATGAAGTTGTCACTATGAAATCGACATTTATCATCCTAATACTTATGCACGAAAGTGATGTGGTAACTTCAAAAACTCAAAAAAATCGAAAAGAACAACAAAAAATGGTTCTATTTCAACCCGAAAACTAATCGTTAATATGGTCGGTAACTTACATACTACGGCCTGGGTAACTTATATGTTACGGGGGTGGTAACTTTTGTGCCAATTTTTTTTTCGTCGAAACATATCGACATGGGATCTAGTTTTGAAGATCTCGCCGCGACTAGTCCAACGGTGAAAACGGATCTTAAATCGGATAAACGGTTTGTGCTAAAAAACATTTTAAAATTTTCAAATTTCGCATTTAATGCGGGATGATGTCAGCAATTCTGTCATTTAGTGCATGCATGCATATTTGCTTTGTGAGGGCTCGGTTTGGATAAAAAATGGTGGCGGGCATGCATGTTGTTGGTGGGACATGTTTTTATCTTAGTGTCTACACTTTTGCCAAATGTAAGGCGCCTTACACATAGTCGTTCCCAAAAATAATTAGCTTAAGAAGGCCATGGCTTGGGCGCTTGGATGCTTGATCTTCGACAATTGTTGTCGTATTTCCGATCGCCTAGCTTGTTGTCGTATTTCCCATCGCCCAAGACAACGTGCCGCCGGCAGGTACTTGATCTTCCGCAATTCTCTATCAGGCCATGTTTCTTCTCTACTATTAGGGTATGATGAAATTGTAATACTTCTCCATCATAATGAAATTATGCGATGCCTTCGTGCATCCGTGGTTTTTTTCCTGTAAGGGTTTTCCATGTAAAAATCTATATCTTATTTCTCTCATTTAATTTATATTTTACCAACATATATATGACTACTTATACGCTGGGGCTCTAAATTCTAGTCTCGCCCTGGGTCTCCAAAATCTCAGGACCGGTCCTGCATAGAAAAACCGTCGGCGTAGGGCTACCAATAGTGTACAACCATCGTCTTTCACCAATGACCATCGAATCTGTTAAGGAGTAGTAGTATTGGTCTAGTAGTCCGTATTAGACTAGATTTACTTTCTTGTCTCCCAAGTCATGTGTAATATATATTTGCTCATTGGGCCATCAATAACAAGTTGCTTATTCATGACATGGTATCAGAGCCCCAGGTTTAGGGTTTTTTTTTCTCGCACGCACAGCTCGTGCTCATCTCACTCCAAATTTCCGATCCGTTCATGGTCTTCGATCCATTGTGGTCTTCCGATCCGTTGTGGTCTCCTTTTTCTTTATATTTTCCTCTGCCGCTTGTAGTACAGCCAGGCTCCGATCGATTGCTTCTCCAAAGCTGATCCCAGATCGATTCTGCTACAGTTCCATCGGCCGGGAAACTTCACCGACTGCCGACCTTCGCCGCCAATCGCCAGCATCCACCGTCGGCCACCGCAGCTCCGCCCGGGCCGACGTCGTCTCCAGCTGGTCGTCTGTTGTTGCACTCCAGGCTCGCCGCCGCACTTTAGGCTCACGATCGACTTGTGTTGAAGCTGCAGAGACTGCAGATCCATCGGGCGTGTGATCTGTTTACAGAATCCAGATCCGTTTTGTGATTCGTGACCTTAAGCACGATGTCTTCCTCGTCAGGCTATGTTGCCATCCCTCGTTGCTCGGTGCTGTTTGATGGTGCTAACTACACGGAGTTCACCGGCTTTATGCGCATACATATGCGTGGTCTTCATCTTTGGGGTGTTTTATCTGGCGAGGTCCCCTGTCCGCCGTGCCCGGTTCTCCCTGTTGCTCCTATCCCGCCTCCACCACTAGTTGTCACTGCGGATGCTTCTCAGGCTGTTAAGGATGCGGCCAAGAGTGCTGATGATATTGCGGGTGCTGATTATGATAAGAAACTTTCAGATTACTCCGTTGCTTTTTCCGGATATCGTGATGATCTGGCGGCTTACACTCAGTGGTGTGATGATGATTCGTGTTGCGGCTGTTCTCACTTCTAGCGTTCTACCTCAGTTTGCCTCTGAGTTTATGGGCCTCGGTACTGTTTCCGAGATGTGGACTCACCTTCGCCAGCGCTACCAGCCCTCTGGCGATGCTCACTACCTTTCTGTGGTCCGTCAGGAGCATGCTCTTCAACAGGATGACTCCACGGTTGATGAGTTCTACACATAGAGTTCTGCTATCTGGCGTCAGCTCGACTCTCTTTGCACTGCTGTTTGTGGTACTTGCCTGTGTTGCCGGACTGTGAGGTCAGATTTGGAGTTTCAGCGCCTCTATGAGTTCTTGTCTCAGCTTCATCAGGAGTTTGAGCCCCGTCGTTCTCAGTTGTTTGCTCGTGGACGTGTTCCTATCTCAGAGGTGCTTTCTGAGCTTCGTGCGGTGGAGACTCGCCTCCGTGGTGCTGGTTTGCTTGCAGTTCCCTCTGTACTTGCTGCTCAAGGTCCTGCTACACCGTCTACTTCACTTGACACTCCGGCTATAATACCGTCTCCCACCAATGGAGCTCGTCCTCGTCGTCAGTGTGACTATTGTGGCAAGCCTGGTCACATTGAGTCTGTCTGCTTCAAGAAGATGCGGGACATGTCACGTGGTTCTTTTTCAGAGACTTCAGGGACTCGTGCTCCCGCCCCGACGCCTTCGACGCCTTCAACAGTGTCCGCGACCGAGCAGACTTCGGTGACAGTGTAGACGTGAAGTACGTTGGTATTTAAGTGCAAAATTTGAAAAGTCTACTAGAAACTCATTAGTCGAAATTAATTATCAGAAACGAATGATCTAAATAATATGTCATGTCAAGCAAAACGCTTCTGTTTACCCTAGAAAAAGGAACGAAATTTGCTCAAAAGAGGCGATTGGACCATAATACTCCGTAACTTTTTATAAGCTCATGCAATTGAGCCATCCAATTTAGACATTGAGATTTGATTATAAAAGGATGGTGTAATTTTTGTCTGCAAAATATGAATGGCAACAAAGAAATAACTGCTACTCTCTTCTCTTCGTTTCAAATTAGTTGACACAAATTTGTTTAAATACAAATATATCCACACATTAAAACACGTCTAATACACCCGTATTTAGAAAAATTGTGTCAACTAATTCGGGAAGGAGTGAGTACCTCTATTTCTCAACTGAACTGCCAAAACGTTTTACATTAACAGACAGGTAGTATTTGTAATACCACTATGAACAATGTAACTAATGTTGCTGTTTATGAGGAATAGATTTTTATAACCAATGCCCCACCAGGGTGACCGGCTCCCCAAGCGTGGTGGCGCACCATGGGGTGGGGCCGGGGGCGACCTAGGGCCAGCAAGGCCGGCATGTGAGGCCTACCAAGGAGCGACAGAGGGGTGGGGCCACCAAGGCGGCGGCCAGGGTTTGGGGTGCGCCCCAAACCCTAGGTCGACTGGTCCATGGGGACCACCAAGGGCGGCGACATAGGGAGGGGGATGGGCTACATAAGGGAGGGACCTCCCTCTTCTCAAGACACATAAGTTGGTTTTAGGTTCCTGAGGAGTCCTCCCCCGGAACCTTTTCTCTCTCTCTCTCTCTCTCTCTCTCTCCCCATATGTTGGGAACTACACCTCATATACCCTGGTAGAAACTAAGTCCTGGGGGACGCAGTTTTGCAAGGCTAAAACTGACGAAGATGTGCAAGCTCTCGGAAGGATCATATCATTGATCCTCACTCGGTTGGATCCACAAGGCGAGATATAGGGATTCGGCAACATTCTGATCACTAGGCTTGGTCGCGAGAATCTTCCTCAGGCTGCATCGACATCTACACCGACTTCTACTTCTGTTTCAGGGTGTTGGTATCTGTCAACTCACCCGTGTATCTCACTTGTCCTTGGTATCGCTCAGGATGTGATGCCATCGCCGCTGGATAGCCTCCTTCCGTGGATGTGGTTAAAAAATGTCGAATGCGGTGGAGTAGATGCTTGATCTGTTATGGACACCGCCGCCCCAGCCGTTTTTGGATATCGCTTGATGACTTGATGTCTCACAACAATGTTGTCTTGTAGAAAAATTTTGAGCCTGTGCAAAGGTTTGTAGGATAACAGGAGCCGTGTTTAATTTACCTAATATTGTCAGTCTACAAAAACATATGGGTGAGAGTAATCTCTCTGCGTCTAGCAACCTGAAATAAATATAAGATAGCAAACATGTGTCCCCACACGCGTGTAGTTGTCATTTGTCAAATTATATTGGTTGCTTAGATTCACAAGATATTAGTTAAATGCTATTCATAACAAAAAACATTCTTATATATTTTTAGTTCATGAACAACAAAATTAAAAAGTATGCAAAGTTTGTTTTGCGTGTTTTCTTATGCTTAAAGTGTGACCGGGTTCATAGTTTTATCTATCATACACATGGTGCCATAGCATACAACACATATAATGTGTTTGAACTCTCCAAACATATAAAACCATCTCTTTATACATGAGATAGTATATGTTTATATTTCAGAGTTCTTCACGTGTGTGTGTCTCTCTCTATGCAAGGGTCAATAAATCCCAGTATAAGCGAAAGTTACGAGACATAGACGAAACCCTCGGCCGAGGCGCGATGGATTCAAGGGTCGAGATGTGTAACACCCCGGCCACCCCCGGGCCGGGCCTGTCACCCCTGGCAGCTCGCTAGGATCTCCAGACTGGCCCCACAGATCAACACTAGTCTTTTCTGCGCACTTTGTCCTCACTCGTGCGCACCCGGGAACCAGTTCCCGGTCGGTCACCCATCCTTGGGAGTGCTCCGGGCCAAGCACGCTTAACCTCGGAGTTCTTTCCAGATGAGCTTCCGGAAAAGAAGTTGCAACTTGTTGATATGAGTATCCTATCAATCCTATTAAGCCCTGAGCCAGGATCTCACAAGATGATCCTTAGTAAGCAAAACTATCTTACGAAGAAACCACATAAAAATCTTTATCTTTAAATCTACCTTTAATTTCCACGGGCATTTGGATAAAAATGTAGCGTGTCTGTTCATAAATATGTGATAGTAAAATCCCATTTAAAAGTATCCTTCTCATCAGAAAGATAACCCCCATCAATCTCTCAACTATATTTAGCCACAATGTCCATTCATCTTACTTAAAGCCCGCATTAAACCAGTTCAACGAAGCCTCCGATAGACATTCACAACAATAACATGTTTCTGGCGCACTACACTATAAAGAGATGGGTATTGAAGTGATAAAGTGGTTTCACTTACCCAAGAATCGTCCCAAAACTGAGACTCGGCCTATCACAAACGAAAAACGAGTCTTGATCGAAAAACTCTTCAAACACCCACGAATCCCTTACAAAAGAGGGAGTTTGTGGGTTTGGCTTGTTATTGAGATAGAATTTTGTCACGTAGTTACTTATTATGTAACCGCTACTACGATACTTGATCCTCGTTAAGTAGCTTAAATAACCATTTTTGAGTAAACACTTAGCTCCTCTTTGAATTGGATGAATTTTGGAGGATTCTAATCTATATGAATGTTTCATATGAAAGCCCTTTGAATATAGGATTGAAGTCACCACATTCCTATGTAATCTATTCATATTCTTTCCATTTCGTAAGAATCTCAACATTTCCAAATTCATGCAATTCAAAGGGGACCTTATTATTTATATCAAGTACTTCAATTCCCAAAACCCCTAATTTTTGGACCGACATATAATAATCCATTTCGTCAAACGATATTTGTTATTTATTTGGTCACTTTGTGAAAAAGACTGATAGAAATTTAATATTTTCCTAACACCGGCCCATTGGGTATCTCAAGAAAATATAACAAAAACATATGTTAGCTACTAAGAACAAAATTAATTTGTATAAGACGGTCTCCATATGAGAGCACCTTGCATAACCAGCAACCTATATATTCTTTATTAAGCAAATTTCCACAATTAATAGTAATACCTTGTTATTTAAAATGGAGTGAAAGATGCTCACATGAAAAAATGTGTCGGGATTCATCATATACCTCTTTAGCCTTGCCAAAATAATAGATTTCACTTATGTGAAAATTAACCTTAAGGTCGGATAACTATTAAAAAATACGCAACATTAATTTTATATTTACCGCTTTCTCTGACCCTCCATCGACGAGGAGAGGCAAGAGACCTCCTACTTGATATTTATCGTTAGCCCGAACAATGAGAATTGCCAACATATTAGCCACTGTGTTGAAAAACAGAGGGGACAAAGGATCCCCTTGTCTCTAGTCTTTCAATGTATGCAAATAGTGTCCATGTCATCGTTGACTCTAATTCAACACTCTCTCCCTACACAAACCTCACAATCCATTATGAATCACCCATTGGTGATCTGAGTAAGGACCACCGAGCTTGTTCCTCAGTTTGTTGCGGTTCCACAAACCCCCAACGCCACATGAATTCGTCTTCAACAACAACTCGCCTTCTGCCATTGCCGCCACCATGTCGGCCAAAGAAATAAGGACGAACGCCGCCTCCAGACTGACTTCAGACAGCAACACGAACAACAAACTTATTGTGATAGTAGACAACGGGATCCCCACGGCCCATCTCTGATCTCAACCTCCGGAGCACCATGGGCACGCGGATCACCGCCGCTGGCTGCCAGAAACTGCTCGAGTGCTCCAGTAGCTCCACCCCCTTGAGTATACCAGGTCCAGGCCCAGAGGAAGCGCGACATGTGCCGGCCGCCCAGGGCCCAGAAATTTGGGGGAGGGGGAGGCAAAATTTTGTATTAAAGGTAACATAATAGGACAGATATATTATAATTATTTATTAGTTCAATTTTCATAATGATTTAGGGCCATAATTTCAGGATTCGCACAGGGCACCGAATTCTGCCAGCCCTTCCCGGGTATAACGCCATACTCCACATGGGAACAAGCAACCCTAGCTAACCTATCACTGCCCCCAAACTTAGACCAAGAATTCTTGTACTAGAGTTCGATGTACACAGCCTCTTCTTCCTCTCGCTACAGTAGAGAGAGGCGGTTTGAGAGTCGACCTCCGTTCCCCCCCGTTTCTCCGGCGCCGCCGTCGGTTCTCCTCTTCTTCTACGGCCGCTGCGGTGGTGGAAAAGGAGGAGAACCCGGGATCTGGCGTCCGGCTTGTAGATAGGGTGTGGATCTTGGTGGCTGGCGGCGGCGTCTGGTTTGGGGTGGCGTCGGCGTGGTCAGCCTTTTGTTCTTCCCGGATCCAACCCCTTCTCGCCGGTGCTCTGCGTAGCGGCGATGGATCCGTGGGAGTTTCCTCGCGAAGATGGTGTACCGGCGGCGCTGTCTTCGTCAAGTGAGAAATCCGTCCTCGGGCCTTTTGTCGGCGCGCCGCCGATTCCTCCTTCGACGGCGTGAGGCTGCTGGGGTATCTGTGCTGGAGGAGCTCCGGTTCTTCCTTCCCATCTTGCGGGGGGGTTTTCTTCTTCCTCGCGTTGGTGCGGATGGTGGTGGTCGGGGCTGCGGGCGCTTTGGTGTTTCCGGCGACCGGTCTTGGTGTGGTTTTGTGGATGTTGGGCGGGCGTCGTCGCTTCTTGCTCTGGTCTCGGCCGGAGGCAGCGTCGACGGGCTGCCAGGTGCTCGGGGATGGTTCCCCGCCGATGTTCGTTCAGAGGAGGCAAATTCCGGCGGCCGCGTCGGATGTTTCTTGCGGTACTTCAACGCAGTACTTCTGCTATCGAGCTCCTGGTGGCTTCAGGTGTGCGGTGACCTCGTGCTCCTCTTCCCTGGCGGCGTTCCGGCGGCGTCGGTGGTCGACAGCGACGAGCGGTGCGGTGGACGGGCGGAAGGACCTGCAAGGGCTTCGTTGCTGTTTTCTTTTTTGCAGGGTCCTTTTTGCTTTTTTCCTAGACAGGTGTCCGTCGGGATGGTTCCAGAGTGTGGTTGTGTGCGCACTGCTATATGTATTTCCCTTTGTACTCTGTTTTATCTGATATATATATATATGCAGTTTCTCAAAAAAAAAAAAAGAATTCTTGTACTATGACGCATCTCAAGTCTCGGCCTCACATGCACCGGACCATCCAAACAAAGAGCTGTGTCCACGTCACACTGCAGATGTGGTAATGTTTATCTTTGCTTTGACGAGGTACAGCTGCGTATATATCTGGTTGTGTCTGTTTTTTTCCTTTTGGCCGAATTAATTCACCAGGCAACAAACCATCATACGAGATAAAACATCTTTCATGCGAACTGATCATTTGTATCCATGGGAAAACCCCAAAAAAAATACTTTATCTCGTTTGTATCCATGGGAGTAACAATGATGTGCACTTTGCTTGTGCAATTGATCTGCCGCCGCTCGTTTGTATCCGACGATGGTTCCTGGTTAGGTGCGTCGTGCGGCTCCGAAAGACTCAGTCTGCATCTACAGATATCACTCATTCAGTCGCCGGAAGCAGCACGGTGCTCAGAGCATTCAGTCAGTCAGAGCAGCCAGGCCGGGCAACGAAGAAGGGCGAGACTCGTTTCTCTCTTCTTCCCGTTCTTGCTGGCAGGCTGCGTCGGCCTCTCATTTCCCCAAAATGACAGTCCAAAACAATGGCCACGACGAGTCGACGACAGTCCGAGGAAGCTGGTGGTCATCTACGTCCCGCCGGAGATGACGGGCCACCTGGTACCCACGGTGGAGCTCGGCAACCTGCTCATAGCGCAGGGCCTCGAGGTCACCGTCGTCACCGGCGGGGAAGCTGGTGCTTCCTTCCCCGCGGGCATCTCGGCCGCCAATCTTTCGCTCTCCTTCCACTGCCTCCCCGCTGCCACGCTCCCCTCCGACGTGCCCACAGCCAGCTACGAGGCCAAGGTCTTCGAGATCGCGCGCGCCTCCAACCCGGACCTCCGCGACTTCCTCCGCTCCGCCTCCCCGGCCGCCCTCCTCATCCACTTCTTCTGCAGTAGCGCCTTCGACGTCGGCGCCGAGCTCGTCATCCCGACCTACTTCTTCCTCACCACCTGCATCGCAAGGGTTGCCTTCTGTCTCTACCAGCCAGTCATCCACGAGCAGACCACCCTGAGCTTCCGGGACCTCGGCAGCGACCTCGTGCACGCGCCGGGGTTGCCGCCGATACCGGCAGATCACCTCCCCGCGTCCATCCTCGATCGCGACAGTTTGAGCAATAAACTGTTCCTCGACTTGTCCGAAAAGCTGTGCAACTCCCAGGGAGTTATTGTCAACAGCTGCCGCTCCTTGGAGTCACGCGCCACCGACGCGATCGTTTCCGGCCTCTGCACATTCCCCGGACCAGGTGTCTCGCGTGGCTCGATGGCCAGCCGAAAGCCAGTGTGGTGTTCCTCTGTTTTGGCAGCCTGGGGCGGTTCAGCGCGAGGCAGATCAAGCAGATCGCCGCGGGGCTGGAGACGAGCGGGCAACGGTTCTTGTGGGCCGTGAGGCGTCCGCCTGGTGCTGACGAGCATCAGCCGGACGACGACGACGACCTCAACGCGCTCTTCCGGAAGGCTTCCTGCAACGGACTAAGGAAAGAGGACTGGTGGTCATGTCGTGGGCGCCGCAGAGGAAGGTGCTGGCACACGGCGCCGTGGGCGGGTTCGTGACACACTGCGGGTGGAACTCGGTGCTGGAAGCGGTCATGGCGGGGGTGCCCATGCTGGCGTGGCCTCTGTACGCGGAGCAGCGAATGAACAAGGTGTTCTTGGTCGAGGAGATGCGGCTGGCCGTGGCCATGGAAGGATATGACGGAGAAATGGTGGAAGCCGACGAGGTGGCAGCGAAGGCGAGGTGGCTGATTGAGTCCGACGGAGGGAGGGAGCTCCGGCAGCGGACACAGGCGGCCATGCAGCGGGCAAAGGAGGCGCTGAGCGACGACGGGGAGTCGAGATCAGCGTTGATGAATCTTGCGAGACAATGGAGAAGCACCGATGGCAATGGAGTAGTGTTGATAATCGATTTTGAGAAAGCATATGAAATAAATTGGAAATTTTTGTTTGAGTGTTGCAAGAAGAAAGGTTTCGATGAGAGATGGATGGGCCGGGTGGAGAAGTTCTCTCACTGATGGCAGGTTCAAAGTTAATGAATAGTTGAGGCTCTGGTTTGGCAATTACAAGGGCTGAGCTTAGGAGATCCTTTTTCTCCCTTCAATGCTTTCAGCCAAACCATCCAACAAAAATGGTTCATACTGTTTAAAATGTTGCTTTGCTGGTTGGTTTGGCTGATCATTTAATTAAGAATGCGGTAACTAGTATATTAAAATATGCAGATGGTATGGTATTATTCATCAAAGAGGACTTGGAAGAGACAAGGAATCTAAACTGCTTACGTGCAATTTTTAGTGTCTATATCTGGGCTCAAACTCAATTTTGAGAAAAGTGAAGTTACGATGGTGCTTGAAGATGATGTGAAGCAAAGAGGTTCTGCAAGAATGTTTAATTGCCATATAGGAACTTGACCTATGAAATATCTTGAATTCTCATTCCATTTCACATGACAAATCAATCCTGCGTTTTTAGCTATCAGCTTTTCTTCTACTCATAAATGAAAGCAGCTCCGACTGGGTTTTCAGTCAAAAATAATCCTGCGTTCTTCAGAAAGTTAAAACTGTGTAGATATATTTCACAGTTTCTACTGAACTGTCACATACATTCCTCCATTCCGCACAGTATGTCAGTATACAAAAGAAAAAAGCAACGAGCGGCAGCAGCAGTTACTCGCCAGTCTCACTAGACCTGTTTGTCAAACCATTGAGGAAGTCAACAAAAGCTTCCGCAACCAACAACGTCAACCCGGCTCAGGGAGGAGCGGCAGCGGCGGCGCGCCGTCGACACAGTCTGGAGGTTGAAGACGAAGGGCATCTCAAGGATCTCGTTGTAATTTTTGATTTTGTTGAGGTGTTTTGTACGGTTCGGTGTTTCTTTTAATACCAGGGTCCTTTTCGCAACAAAAAAAAAACAAAAGCTTCCGCTGACGAACCGCCGGACTCCAGCGCATGGGCGGCCATCTGTTTCGCCAGCCTTGTCCTCTCCCTGATCTCCTTCCCTTGTTCGGTCTCCATGAGCAGCCTCACCTTCGCCTCCACCTCCCCAGCCTTCACGAGCACCTCGTCTTAGCCGTCCATGGCAACCGGCCAACCCCAAGCCTCATGTCCTCCACCACGAAAACCTTGTTCATCCTCTGCTCCGCATACATCGGCCAGCACAGGCGCACAACATCGGCACGCCCGCTGTGACCGCCTCCATGGTCAAGTTCCGCCCGCAGTGTGTCACGAACGCGCCGGTCGCCGGGTGCCGGAGCACCTCCGCCTGCGGCGCCCAGGACGACACCACCATTCCTCGTCCTCGTGTCCTCTCCAAGAACCCATCCGGCATCAGTGCCTCCACCGTCGCGTCACCCCGCCCCTCGAACCGCTCCGTCGAGTCAGCGTCCGACGCGACAGGCGCGCGCACGGCCCACAGGAACGCCTGCCCGCTCCTCTCCAGCCCCACGGCCATCTCGTGTAGCTGCTCCGCCGGCATGGAGCTTGCGCTCCCAAAACAGAGGACGACCACGCTCCCGGCCGGCTGCTTGTCCACGTCTAGCCAACCTATTAGGGATTCATGATGGTTCGAATTGCCTCCTCTATCTCCTCGTCGACCAACGGACCGACGCGCCGGGGCGAGGAGTCCCGTCCCTCCAGCCAGCCGAATGTGTTCGACAGTACGCCCGTCGCTGAAGGCAGCTGCTCGAAGAGACCAAGAATGGTAGTGTATTGTCGATTGTCTCGATCGAGCAGGGCTTCAGGCAGGTCGGACGCCAGAAGTGGGTGGACTCCGGGGAAGTGCATCAAGGAGCGCCCCATCTCCCCGAAGGAGACGGCGGAGTGCATGACGGGGATATGCAAGAAGGTAGCGAGAGCCGACGCGCAAAGGCTGAAGAACACGTAGCCTGGCACGCCGAGCTCCGCGGCGGCGTCAAGCCCGTACGCGCAGAAAAAGTCGGCGACGAGGGCCTTGGCAGACGGGAGGGACCTCAGGAAGACGAGGAGGGTGGAGTTTGTGGCGCGGAGGTCGGCGATGAGGGTGATGAAAAGGTCGGCGTTGGGGTCGCCCGCCGCGTCCGAGGGACGGGTTGTTTTTGCCGGCTGAAGCAGGTGGAAGGATATAGAAGGATAGGAGGCGGAGAGCCGGGCAATGGTTTGTGAGGGGGCGTGTTTGGTTGTCCCCATCAATTTTGGGCCACCCGTGTCCGTGGGCCAACTCAGACTGGCTCCCGAAGAAACGTGGCCTGATCCATTTTGTGCACCCCGTTTGGTTTACAACAATGTTCTGTCCAGACCTGTTCGACTGGATGCAAAATTTCGCGCACCGGCGTTTGGTTGCCCACTAAAAGCCCATACAATTTGAAGACAATACACTAAAAAACTTGGTGCAAATACGTATATCTACAATGCAAGATCTACTCATATACGACCGTCGAAACAGAAAACTTACAACACGAAAGTTGTACGGAACGTTGAGATCTAGCTACACGTCAAAGGGTTTCTCAAACAGTCGACCGAGTGCGAAGAATTTGACAAAATTCCTCCAAAAACGTTCAAAAGGGAACTTCGAAAATTAGAAGCTATGGTCAACGAAAATCAACACCGAGCATGGATCTGGAACCCCTCGTCGACGCGCACATACTTGATGTTCAACATTTTTTGAATCGACAGATGTGTAGATTAGAGACATACTTAGTGGAGCAGTTTAAGAGGAGGAGAGAGAAGATGAGAGGAAGAACGCACGTACCTGTTGGGCCAGGTACTGTAGTGGCGCGAGGGTGGCTCTGGAGGAACGGCCGAATCGGCCGTTCCTCTCGGGGCTGGCTGAGCGTGTTTTAAGTTCTATGCAGATGCAGACTCGCGGAACAGGGCAGGCAACCAAACGGGTCGAAAAAGAGGTTAAACGCCAAGTTCCGGAGGCTCTTGGGCAACCAAACACGCCCGAGGATTCACATGTAGAGGGGACATCGGCAATGGCCATGGTGACGGGAATGCCGTGTCCGGCGAGGTGATTTGCGAGCTGCGTCACGGGGTGGAGGTGACCCATGACCATCCATGTGTATAGCACAAACGTGGCTTCGCATTGCTTGCGCTGTTTAGATTACTTTCCCTAGTATACTTGTGTAATGAAACTGAACGAGAGGCAGTGTGACAGCAAGTGATTTATGCGGGGATATGATTGCCGTGGTGTTTCGTAGTCATCGCCTCATCTACATCGCCAATGTCGGTCAGGTTTGGCCTGTTGCCGAGAGAGTTTCATCGACATCGCCGCCTCCATCAATAACTCGAGATGATGCTCTTCAGATTTAAACACCAGCATAATCAGAATAGCTTCGGATGCTGCTAGTGTGGTTCGGGACTTTAACGATGGTAGTCGCTGCAACAGTGCAACTACCTCTCCATCCTTAATGAAATATCAAGCCGGAGGCGTGGATTTGAACTGAAGGAATTTGTTCATGAAGGTCGCTTGGCAAACCGAAAAGCACATGAGCTTGCTAAGGCTCTGTGCTCTTTAGATCATGGTCGGCATCGGTATGTACGGTTGATAGAACCTTTTGATACTCTCATTGTACCTCTGAATTGTCGTTGCAAACTCTCTTATCTCTCGTGTTTCACTGAAACTAACTGATGAAAAGACCCCTGAACACAAGTGATTTTTGTGCCGCGTGCAACAAATTGCAGCTTTTCAGCTTTTGTGTCGCCGTTGTCATGCTGTTCGTGCCACTGATTATTTTCGCTCGCGGGTGGAGTGCGAAAATACTCGGCATCGTCGCGGTCACTTACTCGACAATCAACTTTCTGGGTGGCCTCATGGACGTGGTGAGGACTATATATTTCCTCTTTCAATTCATCTGCATCATTGCATGCACACATATTCACTATCTCTGCTACCCCACTCTAGGTTTAAACAGACAATCGCTGCATTCATAATTATTTAGTTAGAATCATGGGGGGGGGGGGGGGGGTGGGGGGGGGGGGGGGGGGGGGGGGGGGGGGGGGGGGGCAATTGCCCCCATCCCCATGGTAAGATGTAAAATTTGTTTAACATAATTTTTTGGACATGAATATGCAAGTTTCAGTTGTCTAAAATAGTTAATTTATAAATATCGTCAAAATTCACTCCAAGTGGCTTCAAGCATAAATTAATTGAATGACATTAAGTTAGGTTGAACTCTCCTTCTAAATTCCTGGATAACAGAAATTTTAGTCAATGAGTTGGATTGATTTCTCGCACTTAGAACATGCTCTATCGAAATTAAAGACATCGATATGGGAACAAGTACAGTAAAAATGCAAACTTTACATTGATCTTACGATTACGCTTCACTTTGGTTCATTGATATAATAGATTCACCGGCTCGACATTTCGTCCTGATTTTGGCTGCAACAAAGAAAACCCTTTGACATTTTTTCAAAGAAACACTTGTTTGACAAGTTTTGTTAAATGCAAGACAAGTTTCAAACGGAGAAAATTCTACATAAATGACCAAGATAAGATCAATTCAGAAACTATTCTGAAGATAACTCATTTAAGTGATGATCAAAATCGGTGGTCGTATAGTCTATTACAACATAGAAGAAGTCCACACTATAAAAATAATCAGCATCGCCAATGACCTGATGTTTTCCCTATTTCCTTATATACCCCATTTTGTTAACATTTCATTAAAAAATAGAATTGTGATGTTGTCTTCATCACGAATTGATATCTTCCAAGAGAGGTCTCGACCATCATTTTTCCAACTAAACAGAAACGTCCTGCCATTTTAACCAATGACATTGATTGAACTAATTAATACAGTTAAAATTGTAGATCAATAAAATATACAAATTCAAAGTATTATAAAACATAATCCATCGAATAGCTAAAGTTAGTTTCAGCAACCTCATGAACTAACCAAAATACTCTCAAGTCCTACCTAAATGCCGCACATAGAACATTGTTTAGAGTCTGATTTTGTTACATTGAGAATTAAATATCACAAAGAGAAAGAGTTGATTTTAAATTATACTAGACGTAGTCTCTCCTTTCGGTTGGGAATCGGTTTTGTGCAGTGCTGACTAAAACAAGCATAACTTTCTCATACAGAGTCCGTTTTAACGCATGACCGCTCAAATTGTCAGAAAAACACGTGCATACTAATGTTTTTGTGAAAACTTAAGTTAGGGCGGCCGTCGTACCTTGCCCTATTGGGACCTTCGCCCAACAACCAAATTTGCAAACTTAAGTGAAGCGTGCAACATTATCTTGTAATTTATCATGCTCATCATTAAACCATCCCAACAATGTAAACAAAAAATTAAGGTATCAAAATTTATAGCCATAAATTGTTTAGATAAGTAAGCATGCATCAATTTATTTGGCGTAAAATATATACCTATATTGGAGGTCATATCAAAATGATAATCATTAAAAAAATCTCTTTTAAGCTAGCAAGTCCATGTAGATGATGCAAATCCAGTGCAGCAAAAATTCATCGTCTACATCATATTCTCCGATCAAAATGTATTTCAAATGAAGCCTGCTACCCCCATGGGTAGCTACACACCCTAAGTTTGACCGAAACGTATATGCAACGGTAAAATGAGTTTACTCAAGTAGACAAGGGGGATGTCACTAGTAGAGTTGATAGAATTATTAAAAAGTATTTTGAAATTTTTTCGAATTTTTTTTCATCCGCTGTGATTTTTTTAGTAAAGTTTGACCCGAAAGTCAACAAAAAAGTCAACTATGAAAAAAGCTA
Source organism: Poa pratensis (assembly GCA_947311845.1). Taxonomy (NCBI): domain Eukaryota; kingdom Viridiplantae; phylum Streptophyta; class Magnoliopsida; order Poales; family Poaceae; genus Poa; species Poa pratensis. The sequence continues at coordinate 23,261,258 of CAMZMU010000058.1, forward strand.
AAAATGACGACCAAAAATATTTTTTTGAAAATTCCGAAACCAGTTTTGTACACCAAATATCCGTGTTTTACTAGGAAAACAAGTGACGAGGTGTACCCTCATCAAATCCCATGGTTAAAGACCTAGGGTTGAGATTATGGGGAGAGAACGTGGTAGTACTGGTAGTTTCGTCGGCTGACAAGCAGAGGCAAAGATTTACCCAGGTTCAGGCCCCTCGAGTGGAGCTAAAGACCCTACTTCTGCTTGTCTGTTATTGATCACTGGAGATTATGAGGTTACAAGGTGGCTCCGACGAGATGACGATCTCGCAAGAGGTTGGGTGGTTTGAGTATGGCTTGGTCCTAGATCGGCACCCCTCCCAGCCTTTAAATAGGCTGGGTCTCGGGAGTTTTTAACCGACCTATTTTACACATAAGGAAAGTATAAACCGACTATGTCTATGTCTAAACTTGGAGGGTACTCCATCTTGTTGGGCCTCTCGTCTTGGGCTTCGAGTCGTATCTTCGCTATTGGGCTTTTAGTCATCACGTGCACCAGGTACCCTCACGGTAGGGTACCCGAGATGTATATCCTTGTCAGTAGCCCCCGAGTACTTGTCTGACTCGAAGAATCGGGCATGGACTCGTTCGTAAGTACACGTCATATGCTTAGCATTATGTATATTATAATTGGAATTCATATATGAATAGCACATGTTGGCTATGTCGAGTATTTCATCGACTGTGGTTTTTGCTTATGATGATCAAGGGATAATAGCTTAGCAGGCCCAGTTCACTCGACGGATCGGAACTGGTTAACTACACATTTGGGTAACACCTTACTAGCTTTCAATCAAACTCGAGTCCCGGACTCGAATCTGGAACAAACTGGTCAGATTCGACTAGGCCGCTGAGGTCTTACTGAGTCGATCTGCAGTATAACTTTGAATTTTACCCAACGCGTCCGTCGGGATTTTTCATCATGTCTGCTGACACGGAAAGTATAAGGATTGACGTTGCTGGAACGGTTCTTAGCCCAGCTCGAAAGTTCGGCGGGTCTTACCTTTGCACTATGCGTGCAGCATCCGAGGTATGTGCGCCGGACGCAACTCGGGAATGTTTCGAGTATGATTTTGCATATGAACGTAGTCGATATATTCATCGACTGACCCTTTGAAACTATCTTATCGGGTGCGCGACAGCGCTCCCGATGGGAGTAGCCCCCGAGATTGTGCTTTATTGCTTGCAATGGAGGATAATCTCAAAATCTTCCTTCCCACATATGTTAGTCGAAGAAAATCTTTTGCCATAATTCTATCGGGAGCGCGGCAGCGCTCCCGATGGGAGTAGCCCCCGAGATTGTGCTTTATTACCTATAATGGAGAATAATCTCAGAATCACTTGGTCTTGAGCATCTTTAATCGAAGAAATTTTTTGATACGCTCCCGATGGGAGTAATATGTCTTTGATCAAAGAGGCAGTCGAGTGACCATACACTCGAAAACAATCGAGTGATTAATATGCTTTGGGCGAACCCGACATCTTTTTTGAACAAATCTGCTGCAATGACGTCAGGGATGACGTTTTATGGCGACTGCGCCACCTGACACGCGGTGGCGTGCGCTATGCTACGATAGATGGGACGTGACACGTCTTGTGGGCCCATTGTGCAGCCGTTTGGACTGGATTTGACCGTTCAGGCACGATTTCTCTGGGGCCATGATGGTAGTTCCTAGATTCCCGTGCATAGTGGGCGGAGTGGCCGGCGACGGTTGCCCTCCGTGGCTGCCACGTGTATGGTTAGATTTGCTTATTTGACCACGATCTCGCATCGACGGTGCGGATTCTTCTTCTTCTTCCTCCTCTCGCATCGCCATAGCCTAAGAGCGAAGCTTGTGCAACCACCTCTGCGATGACGAAACCTGCCACCCGGAAGGGCAGGAGTGCCGCGAGCGCATCGGCAGACAGCGCCGCTGCCACTGCCAGCGGTTTGAAGAGGGGCAAGGACGCCTGGACCAAGTCCACCTGCAGCAAGAGGATGCTCACCGGCCTGCGGAACGACGGGATGATCCCTGAGGATGCCTCGCAAGTGCGCATCCCCGCGCCGAGGTAATCCCGCGCCCAGGCCCCAATGAGCGGTCTGTTTTGTGGATTTTGTGAACAGGGGATTCTCCTTCCCTGTTCACAACTTTCTTCGTGCACTGATGCACGTTTATGGGGTGCAACTGCACGATTTTACACCCAATGGGCTTTTGCACATTGCGTGTTTTTTGTTCTTTGCGAGTGCTTCCTGGGCGTCGCACCCCACTTTGGTCTGTTCCGCCGCATCTTCAATGTCAAGCGCCAGCACAGCACCAAGGGACCTGGTGGTTTTGGAGTACAGGCTCGACCTGATGTCGAGTACTTCAAGATCAACTTCCTGGAGTCTGTGCAAGGATGGCGCCAGAAGTGGTTCTACATCAAGGATGTGACCATAGGCGCCCAAACCTTCGGGTTGCCTGCCTTTGACGCAGACGCCCTGGTAAAGAAGAGGCCATCCTGGATTGCCCAGCCGACCGGAGTCGAAGCCGAAGAGGCTGACAGTTTGATGGAGAAGGTGCTGAAGCTTCAGACCACTGCTGGTCGAGAGGTCACGGGCATCCACCTGCTAGCCATTATGGCCAAGAGGCGAGTGCAACCCCTTCGAGCCCGAGCACATGCTATGTGGGGATACAGTGGTGCTTCTGATCCAACCCGCTCACGCGCAGTAGAGCTTTCTGATGCGGAGGCGGAGAAGTTGGTAAGAAGCCTTACCAAATTGACTGATGAAGATCCCTGCGAGATGAACTCGCCTGTGCCTCCTTATGAAACCAGCAACCCTTTACCAGAGGTAACAGTTGATACTATATCTCAGTTGATATGTTATGCATGTGTGATGTTGAATCCTTTGCTGTTTATTTGTGCAGGGACACAAAATGTATGAGTCGATGCCTCCCTTGCCAGAGAGCGGCCCAGTGCCAGACAATGAGCCTTTCGAGGCAGATTCTGATGATGAGATGGCCTCACTCGCCACCGCACACACGCCAGAAGCCGATGAGGGCGATGCTGAGGTGCAGGGCAAGCAGAAGCGGTCGCGCGACGAGGAAGACACCGCTGACTCGGAGGAAAAGGAGGAAGACAGGACGGAGTCGATGACGGCGCCACTCGAGGTTCCCCCGATTCGCTCGCTTCCCCCTCGACCACCGAAGAAATCGCGCCCGAGCATGGGTGTGCTTGCACCTGGTCGATTGTGCGACCTTACTGAAGAGTAAGTATTATGTGCATATGCTTTGTCATGTTATGAATAATACCACCTTGTATACTTATAATGTGTGAACAGTGTTTCCTCGGATGAGGATATGCCTCCGCCACCTACGGCGGAAAAGAGCAGCGCAGCATCCACTGCACGGACGCTGCCACCAGAGCAGCCGCCTACCCCTGCGACTCCTGCCGCTACAGCCACAGCTACACCACCCGAGCCGGAGGTTGCAGCAACTGAGAGCGGAGCTGCGGCTGCAGGTGTCCCTGCGTCGACTTCTTCCTTCTTGGAGCACGTAAGTTTATGCTTGCCGTAGTTTTAATCCTCATCGAGTGCGATTTTTTTGCCTAGACTCAGTTATTGAGTTATGAATTTGCCCATGTCGTGTACTTAGGCATTTGTGCGAGAGTTGCTGAAGGCTGGTGCCAAGTATGTGCACAAGGAGACTGAAGCCGCCACCCTGCAGCAGCAACTCGAAGTTGCAAGAGTGCGTATCTCTTTATGCTATTACCACTTGTTGAGGGTGATTCCTCTTGCAGTCTGCTGATCATGTGTGTTTGTTTTGCAGAGGCCGCCGCTGATGCGGCAGAAAATTTGAACAACGCCACCCGTCGAGTGGCTGATCTGGAGAAGAGGCTGAAAGCAGCCGAAGTTAGAGAGGAGTCGGCAATTGGTCGACTTTCTGCCGCCAGCACCAGCTTAACTGGTACGAATTTTTGCTCTGTTCCTTAGATGTTTGAGGTTTCTGATATATGGTGCTGATTATTTTGTCCATATGCTAGGCGTGATGGATGGCCCGACTGCTACTGGCAAGCAAAGCCTTGGCACCTCACTTGATGAAAGTGTGGCTGTCTCGGAGGCTACCAGTAGCAGAGCAGGGGAGATGCTGACGCAGGCGGCGAGTGCCTTGGGCGCCCTCCATGGCAGCTTCTTCCCCGGCGAGAGCTACCATCTTCCTTTGCAGAGCTGGTTGAGCTATTCAAGCCTGAAGGGACTGCCGTCGCTGACTTCTGTCGCGAGCAAATGGTAAGTGGTGCTCAGACTACTTTTCTCATGTTGCTCGCGCACGGAGTCGAGGCAGATTTTGACGCAGCCACGAAGAAGTTTCCACGGGGTCCTGATGGCAGAACCGTCGGGCTCGGCACTTGGATGGAAGCCGCCAAAACATATGCCCAACAGCTGGTAACAACTGTTGAAGAAAGGGCAGCCAAGGTCCAGGCGAAGAAAACTTCCTCCAAGAAGTCGACGACTTAGCCAGTGACCCCTTTGTTTGACTAGGTCTAGGAATTTCGTCATTTTGCTTTTGCTATATGTAAATTATCAGACATCGTATCTGTCTTGTTATGAAATATGAACTTCAGTGATCGGGAGGCGCAGCCCCCGAGCCTTTTGTTTGAGCTCTTTATGCTTCCTTATGCATTGAATTATTCTGACTGTAGAACCGAGCTTCTAAACCATCGACTGGCCCTGTTGTGGGTGGTTCTTCGAAGTCGCGAAGCGTGAATGACCAGAAAATTATGGACTACCTTCATCAAAAGCTTTCCGAAGTTACTCGCGAGCTGAAGGAAACACAAGATGCGTATGCTGAGTTGCAGTCGAGGCCATCCCCAACTACAGAGCGAGAGCCTTTTTGCTTGAGGAGTTGGAGAGAGTAAATCTGCAACTCGAATGTAAGACATTTTTGGATCATCGAGATCTATTCTTTGCAAGGTGACTCGACTGGGCGATGATGAGCCCTTTGTTTTGCGCAGGTGTTTGCTCTGACCCAATAAAGGAGGAGGCACGAATTCAGGATCGACTCGATGGTCATGCGAGTAGCACTGAGTACTCCGCCCACCCCTTCTGGTCAGACAGGGCGAAGAGCGCCATTTTGGTAAGGCTTCTGGACCGGGCTTGGCGCACAGCCATTCGACTGGAGACTTGCAGGTTGGCTTTATTTCGAGTCCACGAAGCTTTGTTTCCTTTGAATGAGCAACCACAGGGCCTTGTGGCTTTGCTGAAGAAATTTCGAAAAGGCAAGGCGATCAAGAAGTTTGTGCGCGAGCAACTGATTAGCGGGGCTAACGTTGCTCTTGCCTTTGTGCGATCGCACCTTCCGCACCTTGATTTGAAAAGGATTGCGATGGGACCCGCACCCTACCAGGTGGTGGTCCTGTGCCATGGAGGAGCACTACCAAGAGACACGGTGGACGCATTGGTCCTAATCCATCGTGTGCTGAAGGAGGAGGAAAAATGGACCGAGCCCAAGGAAGAACCTGTTGAGGTTATGTGTATGGGGGTGACCCCAAAGTGTAAAACGCAACACTTGTGATTATTGTACATTATTTGTTTACATGTATGCAGCCCCCGAGCCTGTTGAGCGGGGTGTATGAAGCAACTTGCTGTAAAATTAGGACTATCCAGCCCCCGTGCATTTTGAGTGAGTTGATAGAAATACTTTAGAGTATGAAACATAAGCTGCACAGCCCCCGAGTATTCGTGTGCGGCTGTGAATTTTTGCAGTACTTGAAGCTTCACTTGATGCTTCTAGGCTCAACTCCGAATAATTGAGTGGGTTGAGCAACTTTTGTGTTTATGTATGATTTTTATGACCCAGCCCCCGAGTATTCGAGTGCGGCTGGGGTATTATGTTGTGAACAAGCGGAAGCTCATGCTTTTTGAGATAGCGCAGCCCCCGAGTGCTCGGGTGAGGCTAATTTTGTGAAATCAAGTTATGCGAGTAGTAAGCAGGGAGAAATATGAGGAATCATGATTATATTCCATTTTGAATGTTAAGCTGCAGGCCGCCTCATTAAAAACCTTCCAGTCCCCTTAGGTACCCTGGTAAGGAAAAGAGCGCGTCTGAAACCTGCAGCTATCCGACATATGTGCCTATTACATTGTGCGACTGAGCAATCTAAGCATAGAAACGGCGCAGCTGCGCAACGTTCCAAGGATTATGCGAGAGTTCTCCTGTCTTCGCGTGCTTCAGTCTGTATGCTCCACCACCAATGACCTCGGTGATGATGAAGGGTCCTTCCCATGGAGAAGCGAGTTTGTGCACCTTCTTTTGCTTCAGTCGAAGTACCAGGTCGCCAACCTCGAAGGACCTGGTACGCAGTCGACGGCTGTGGTAGTTGCGGAGGTCCTGCTGATAAACAGCTGTGCGTGCGAGCGCCGTGTTACGTGCTTCTTCTAGCAAGTCGACTGCGTCTTCGAGTGCCTCGTCTGCATCTTCTTCGTTGTATGCTTCGACTCTTGGTGCATTGAACTTACATCAGATGGCAGGATTGCCTCTGCACCGTACACCATGAAAAATGGGGTAAATTGTGTTGAGCATTGGGAGTTGTGCGTAAGCTCCATAGCACAGACGGAAGTTCTTCGACCCAAGCACCCGCTGCTTTTGAGTGGGACCAGGAGGCGCTTCTTGATTCCACTCGTACAAGCCCATTGGCCTTTTCGACTTGGCCATTTGACTGCGGGTGCGCCACAGATGCATAATTGAGCGTGATATCTTGCTCTTTGCAGAAGGATTTGAATTCCTCAGCCGTGAAGTTTGTACCGTTGTCAGTGATGATGCTACTTGGCACACCAAAGCGGTATATGATGGATTTTATGAAATTGACTGCTGTAGTGGCAGTCGAACTTGTGATAGGTACTGCTTCAATCCACTTGGTGAACTTGTCGACCGCCACCAGAAGGTGAGTATGCCCTCCATGGGAGGATTTTTTGAGTGGCCCAACCATATCGAGCCCCCACTGGGCGAAGGGCCAGGCCAATGGTATTGTCTTCAACGCCGATGCGGGTGCGTGCGGCTTTGTGGCGAATTTTTGACAGCCGATGCACCTTTTGACTATGTCCTCCGCGTCTTTGAGTGCTGTGGGCCAGTAGAAGCCTGCGCGAAAGGCTTTGGCTACGAGTGATCGACTGCTGGCCCGCAAGTACCTGCATGAATATCACGAAGGATGGCTTGGCCATCTTCAAATGCTATGCAACGTTGGAACATACCTGATATGCTGCGCTTGTAAAGTTCACCGTTGATGACAGTGTATGCTTTAGATCGTCGAGTGACGCGTCTTGACTCTGTGAAGTCTTCGGGTACCTCGCCGCGGAGTATGTATGCGAGGAAAGGTTGAGTCCAAGTTGGCTCGATGAGGAGTACCTCGACTGGTGGGTCCTCTGTGCTAGGTGCTTTGCTCTTGGCTGGTGCGGCTGATGCAGGAGTTGCCCGCTTCTTTTTGATTGATCTGTGCTCGATGCGCTCGAAGAAGACACCAGGTGGCACTGGTGCTTTGGTCGCACCAATGTTGGCTAACTTATCTGCTTCTTCATTGCTCTCACGCCCTATGTGCCGCAACTCGCAGCCTTCGAAGCTGCCCTCCATGATGTTGTACAGGTCACGGTAGGCATCATGTTATCTGCGATTGCGTCGCAGGCCTTCATTGTTTGCTGCACCACCAGATTCGAGTCGCCGTAGATCATCAGTCGAGTGCACCCGAGGGCTTTGGCCATCCTCATGCCACGGGAACTCGAACCCCATTTGTAGGATATAGCGGAGCTTGTCGCCTTTTGGTGATATGAGGATAACACCTGCGCCTGCGCCTTCGTTTTTCTTTGAGCCGTCGAAGTACATAGTCCATGAGTTGGACACATCTGGTGCTCCTGGGAGCTGAGCTTCGATCCACTCGGTGTGGAAGTCAGGTAAAACTTGTGCTTTGATGGCCTTCGGGTAATCATATTGATGTCTCTTGGTGCTAGCTCGATGAGCCATTTTGCTACTCGCCCAGTTGCGTTGGGGTTTGTGAGGATGTCCCGATCCCTGAGGTGCTGATTACAGTGATCGGGTGCTCGGAGAAGTAATGCGTCAGCTTCCTTGAGGACATGAACACGGCGTAGGCCAGCTTCTGATAGTGCGGGTACCGCTGCTTTGATGTGGAGAGCACTTCACTCAAGTAATAGACTGGGCATTGTATGCTTTGGGCGTGTCCCTCCTCTCTGCGTTCGACCACTAGAACAGTGCTCACCACCCTGTTAGTTGCAGGACATATAGGTATAGTGGCTCGCGTTCCCTTGGTGCTACGAGGATTGGAGGGCTTGTGAGGACTCGCTTGAGGTCCGTAAAGGCTGCTTCGGCTTCTGGCGTCCACTCGAATTTATCTGATTTCTTCATCAGTCGATAGAACAGGAGTGCTTTTTCGCCTAGCTTGCTGATGAATCGACTGAGCGCTGCCACTCGACCCGCTAATTTTTGCATGTCATGGAGCTTTGAAGGCCTTTGCATCGTCAAGATGGCCTGTATTTTCTCCGGGTCTGCCTCGATTCCTCGAGCTGAGACTAGATACCCGAGGAGTTGCCCGGCTGGCACGCCAAACGTGCACTTCTTCGGGTTGAGCTTGATGTGGAAGCGTTTGAGGTTTGCGAATGTCTCTCGCAAGTCGTCGAGTAGTGTGTTTTCCTCTCTTGTGGTGATGACGATGTCATCTACATAGACCTGGACGTTTCGCCCAATTTGCTTCTTGAGGCAATCTTGCATCATGCGCTGGTATGTTGCGCCTGCGTTCTTGAGCCCGAAAGGCATTGTGGTGTAGCAGTAGACCCCGAGTGGGGTTATGAACGCCGTTTTCTCTTCATCTTCTTCCTTCATCCTTATCTGGTGGTAACCCGAGTAGGCATCCAGGAAGGATAAGCGAGCGCACCCGACGGTGGAGTGGACGATCTGGTCGATTCGAGGTAGTGGAAAGTGATCCTTTGGACAGCACTTATTGAGTGCTGTAAAATCTACGCACATCCGAAGAATATCTGTGTGCTTCTTCTCTACGAGTACGGGGTTGGCCACCCATTGTGATTTCTTGATCTCTCTGATGAATCCTGCTGCGAGTAGCCTGTCGACTTCGGCTTCGACTGCAGTTCTTTTTGGGCCGGATATGCGGCGCATTGTTTGCTTGACTGGCTTAGCATCTGGAAGTACCTGGAGAGAGTGCTCGGCGAATTCCCTGGGAATACCTGGCATGTCTGCCGGACACCATGCAAATATATCCCAGTTCTCACGGAGGAATTCGACCAGCGCGCTTTCCTACGCGATAGGCAGACTCGACGAGACATTGACTGTCTTGGTCGGGTCAGTCGGGTGCACCTGATGCGATCTTGTGTCATTGGTGGCATTGAATGCTCTGTCGATGATAACCCACAAGTATAGGGGATCGCAACAGTCTTCGAGGGAAGTAAAACCCAAATTTATTGATTCGATACAAGGGGAGACAAAGAATACTTATAAGCCTTAACAACTGAGTTGTCAATTCAGCTGCACCTGGAAAAGCACTAGTAACAGGGGTGATGTGAAAGCAGCAGTAATATGAGAGCAATAGTAACAGTAACACAGCAGCAGTAACACGGAGGCAATGGCACCAGAAAATAGTTGATACTACTTCTAATGACATATAGGACCAGAGAGCAATGATGATGACAAATGGACCGGGGTTCCCAGCTATCTACACTAGTGGTAACTCTCCAAACAAATAACAGGTGTTGGGTGAACAAATTACAGTTGGGCAATTGATAATTGTAAGGGCATGACAATGCATGCTTATGATAAGATAAAGTTTACTGTAGTATTTAATTGGGCATTACGACAAGGTACACAGACTGCTATCCAGCATGCATCTGTACCTAAATAATCCACCTTCCGGTTAGCATCCGCACCCCTTCCAGTATTAAGTTGCAAACAACAGATTATTGCATTAAGTACTGTGCATAATGTAAACAACACATTCATCCTTAGACAAAGCATTGTTGTTTTACCCCTAGTGGCAACAACACATCTACAACCTTAGAACTTGCTGTCACTATCCCAGGTTAAATAGAGGCTGAACCCAACTATCTAGCATAAATACTCCCTCTTGAAGATACAAGCAACTACTTGATCAGGGTAACCACAAGTACCGGAGAGCATGCAAGATCTTAAATAAACAATAGTATGATAATATGATGAACAATCTGATCATAATGTAACAATTCATCGGATCTCAACAAACACAACACCAATTACATCATATGGATCTCAATCATGTAAGGCAGCTCATGAGATCATTGTATGAATTACATGGGAGAGAGAGTACCAACTAGCTACAGCCAAGAACCCGTAGTCCATGGGGGAACTACTCACAAACCATCATGGAGTCGAAGTGGAGGCGGTGGAGTCGATGGAGATGGCTCCGGGGGTCAATCCCCGTCCCGGCAGGGTGCCAGAACAGGAACTTCTGACCCCCGAAACGAGGTCTCGCGATGGCGACGGCGCTGCGGAAGTCTTTCTGGAGTATTAGATATATATTTAGGGTTTTCGCGTCGGGGTGACTAAATAGGCGCAGGGCCAACGTCGGTGGAGGTCCTGGGCTCCCTCCTCACCTCCCGGCGCGCCTGTGGGCCCAGCCGCGCGAGCATGTGGTTTGGAGGCCGTGGGCCTCCCCCTGGCTTGCCCTTCTGGCTCCGTGTGTCCCTCGGAAAAATAGGAGGTTTGGCTTTTGTTTCGTCGAATTCCGAGAATATTGGCCGAACAGCTTTTCTGGAACCAAAAACAGCAGAAAACAGGAACTGGCACTGTGGCATCTTGTTAATAGGTTAGTCCCAGAAAATGTATAATAATGATATATAATGCATATAAAACATGTGACAATGATACATAAAACAAGCATGAAACATCAGAAATTATAGATACGTTGGAGACGTATCAAGCATCACCAAGCTTAGTTCCTACTCGTCCTCGAGTAGGTAAACGATAAAAAGAAAATAATTTCTGAAGTGACATGCTACCAACATAATCTTGATCCAATAATAATGTAAGGCATGTGAGCTGAGATCAAATCATTCAAGGCAAATGTCTAAAGTTGATATAAGAGATAATAAAGCAAGAGTCAAACAAGCTAAAAGTTTTCATGAACTATCGCTTTAAAGACATGAAACCGTACAAGGTTCATTAAAGATGGTTTAAGTATCCAGCGTAGAAGTTCTATCCTTCAATCCAAGCATCAAGCAAATTTTCATAACATAGAAGGATTCAGCCAAGTAAACATAAACATGAACGTCATGAATCAACTGTTTCGAAGTCTACTCAACCGGTGAGCGCAAGCATTTGGTATTGGCACTAGGATGTTATGGCAAAGAGAACATTAATGGGGGTTTGGAAGGCCAATGGAAGAAAGTCTCACAAAGCTATAAGTAATCATTAGACAAGAGGAAGTCTTATAATCGAAGCTATGTAAGGAGTAATGATTGCCATGCAACGGATGCACATAGAGCTATATGTGTATGAAAGCTCTCCAATGGAACTAGTGGGGGTGCATCCAACTTGGTTGCTCATGAAGACCTAGAGCACTTTTGAGGAAGCTCGTCATCTCCACTACTATTAAACGAGAGAACTTGAGTTGGGCTAAAGTCACCCGAACAGATGCAACAACCAACGATACCAATCCTGCCTCACCCCCACGAAACAACTAATCCACCGGTTTACTGGCCCCACATATCAGATCTCCGTGTGCACTTAACAATTTACAATGACGGAACAATACTTCACCCCCGAGTCACCCCCGAGCGCAAAGGCAAAACTGCACACCCACGACTCGCTACCATCGCGCGCCTTCCTTCACGGCGCAAAAAAAGAAACCGATCGACCGCTTCAAACCTGACTACTCCCTGCCGTCGCCACCAGGCTCCTTGGCCGAACGGCGACTCCCTGTGAAACGTCGCCACTTCGACGGCGAGCTCTCCGCCTGGGAGCGCCTGCTCTCCGTCGCGCCGACGAAGACCTCGCCGCCTGGGAGCACTTCGGCTCTGTCGTGCCCACGCAGCCCGGCGCCGACGCAGGCGGGCACCACGGTCGACGTCTCAATCTCCCAAACCATCTTGATCAACCGCACCCTCGACACCAGCCAGCAGGAGACCTCCTGGACGGAGACCACGCAGTCCGGCAGCACAGTCCTCTTGCTGGACAGCACCCTCGCCGTCAAGTGGGCGGGCGACAGCTCCTGTAAAAACGGTGACCAGTTACTTGCTCAATTGCACAATGCTATTCACAAAGATTGCATCATATTCGTGTATATTACTTAATGCCCAGTTCAGAATATATGTCAAACTGAAATGGACGGAAGACTAAGCATCAATCAAAATAGTACCTTGCATAACCAAATCTTATGAAAAATTCGACTGTTCCAAATACGGAGTAATACAGGACAGTTCAAAGTGATTTTCCAAGGCTTGTTCATCTTCAATCCATTTCATAAATGCTGCTTCAGTTTGACATATATCAAACAAATTGATACTTCTGACCACCTGATCCCATCTAAAAGTTCAAACCTTAGAGAGACATTGAAAACCGTCAAGTGATGTCAGACCAGCTTATTAGTAGCATCTTAGTATACGAGAATCAAACATAATATAATATTGGTTCAAATGCTGCTTCAACATGAGAGTAAATCGGAGTATCAACTGCACTTCACTCAGAAATACGTAGCAAATAAAAACCTACATGACGAGATAATCACCCTTTTACTTTCAAATTCATTAACATCTTATTATTATATGTTTACATGCTGCTGACATCAATATTGACAGGAAGTCGACGACATGTCATCTCCCAATGGCGCGGGTGCGCGCACACCATTTCAGGATATAAGTAACACCCACTCCTTGGGTAACAAACCACCACCACCATTTCAGGTACTGGTCGTCATTGATGTTCTGTAAATTCTTCTGATTCTATCATGCAATTTTTAATGTCGTCAATAAACTTGTAGAAGACAACGAGGATAACCCAGATGACGATTTTGGTGACAATGAGATGAATGGAACACAATCCAGGAAATTTGTGAGCGCAAGGGAGTACTACTGCTTCAAGCTACAGATTCGGAAGAAGCTTTGTGACAAGAAGATGCTATTTCAATAATATTACTATCTAATCGCATGTGACCAATGTGTATACTTCAAACTGTAGATTATATATCCGTACATACATTGCATAAATGCCATAGAGCATCTACAAGTGAGGTCAGGTGGAAGTGTCTTCTTAGAGAATCCGTGCGTCTCTAAGATGATCAAAGAATGTAGCTGTCTGCCCGAAGATTTCACGGATGACGCACCGGATTGGGTATTAAAAAGAGTCAAAACTTACTTGGAACATGATATGGTTAGTCTCAGTTTGTTACATATATTTCTATGCATTCAATCGAGGAGGAATGTTCATCTATGTGAGACTAAAACTAACAAAAAATCATTTTTGTTCAGATATTCGTTCCAGTAAACGTTGATGACATCCATTGGTACGTAGCAGTTATAAATGCTAGAAAACGATGTATCCAAGTGCTCGACTCACTAGGCTCAAGAATGCACCGCAAAGACCTCACTGCCATGGTTACTAATTAGTCAGAACACCCATCTTTTCATAACAAGATTTAGTGTTTTTCTTTGCTTCTCATGCTAATATTTTGTTATTTCTTCGTCCAACAGCTAGAAGGGCTGGCAAATATATTCAAATATGCATTGCAGCGCATGGAACTAAAATCTGACAAGTGGAAGGATCTAGACATCTCAACATGGAAATGGGAAGAGTGTATAAAGAGCGGACTGCAGATAGATGGGTACACCTGCTACCTCAACCGTGAAAAATATTATGTGTTTTTTCTATGTCCTAACTTAATCGTGCTCAATTATGCTTCTATCTCTACAATAAAGAAAGGCAAGCAACAATGAAATACAAAATTGGATATTTGTTTGGAATTTCAGATTTCTCTATTAGGGGTCATGCTGATGGCTGATTATTACGCCCTACAAAATTGAGCTATACATGAATTGTATTTCAGAAAAAAAACTACTGTCTTCACTAGCACAAAATTGAACTACACAACACTGAACCATTATTTCATCCATACCATGATTATTTTTTATGCAAATTAACAAAACGGATAAGAGCCAAGAACTTAACTGAACCTTTCAGAAATCAGTTGGCCCTTTCCGGGACTTGAATTGGGCTTCAGGGTCATGTGCCATCCAAGAGTAATACGAGGCACACTGAGCCGATTCTCCTACCACGTCGAGGACCTGCATATGCACAATCGAATCATCACACATTACATCAGATAAGCCTGAAATAGAATAGCGCAGTTAGTACAGACACCGACAAATGATTTCCCCAAAAATCCCCGCCCCCCCCAACAACTTGGTGTTTGCATCTGAGGAAGATCGAGGCTGACCTGAACTGTGAGCATGCCGAGCTCGAGTGCCTCATCGGGCTCTTCAGCGACCAAACTCGACGAGGGGGGCGGAGTATGGGACTACGGCGGCAGTGGAGGCCAAGGGGAGGGGCGACCTGGCGGCCGCGGGCTCGCGCGACGGCGGAAGGGAGCGCGGACACCGCCTGGGAGAGAAGCGCGCCGGCGACGAGGCGGTCGGCGTAGTGTGGCCCCGTGCGCGCGAGCGGGGAGAGCGCGGCATGGCGGGGACGCCCTGCGCCCTGACGACCTGCGCCATGGCGACGGAGGTGGCGCAGAGGTGGTGCTGCGAGCGGCCGAGGCGAGCGAGGATGGCCGCCGCGAGGTCAGGCTTGCCGGAGAGCAGGGACAGGTCGGGGTCGCCGGAGAGCAGGGTGAGGTCTACGCGGGGGCGGTGGAAGGTGAGAGAGTGAGATTGTCTCAGGACTCAGGAGAGTGAGATTGAAGACTCAGGAAAGTGAGTGTGGTGGTGTCCGAATTTGTTTTCCTTTTTCCGATCGCACGCGTGTCGTGCCCGGATATTCTTGATCGGGCGTGTATAAAAAATAACTATTTTTCTATGATTATTTGAAAAAATCAAACTCATCACCATCTATCAATCCAACAAATCCTGACTTGATGGAATCATCAGAAGGTGAGGCTTTATCGGAATCATCGGTTCTATCACCCTTTGTCAAACCAACAAATGACAACTTAATCGATGACTTGTGCTTATTCATCAACATGGTTGATGATGTCCCTTCATTGTAGTAAGTAACCTTTTTTTCCATGTCAGTTCATTTTGTTGTTATACATGTATCATTGTGGTCACGAAATTCTCTCTTTCACAGGACCGAATGGGTTAGGAGCTCTAAGCCGTATACTATTAGTATAAATCTAAGACAGATAAAGAAAATATTGAATACTGAGGAATATATGGACGTGGATTGCTTCAACATGGCCGTGCGAATACTATCATGCCATGAGATCAACCTTTTTCGTGACATTCCAGCTCATTATATGGATCTAAAATTTTGTGTAAGTTACTACATTTACTTATCACATGTTTTTTTCTCATATTACTAATGTTTCTACTATTTTAGACCATGTCTCACTCTACACGAGACCAGACTGGTCGTGGAAGGCTTGATTTTGAGCGATTATCACAGTTATTCCAGAGCTAGCCAAATAGCAGAGATTACCATATATTGGAATGTGACAAGGTGAGAGTTTATTACTTCAGTCATATATAATGTTTTATTTCGTATTACTGTGATTGATTTTATTTCCATACCTATCATTACAGATTTACTTGCCTTATGACATTCTTGGCATATTCATACTGTTTGTGTTCGATCAAAAGAAGAAATTTATGTATGTTTTAGACCCGCTTCCGAGACCGACTTGGGGGATACACATATTTAAAATCTGGAAATTGCCAAGAAGATTAACCTTGCCCTTCAGTTGGCAAACCCCAAATGGAATGACGACGTCTCGAAATGGGGACGCAAAGTCCCTATTGTTCCGAAAAACTTGCAAGGGTAAGAAGTTTTTCCGAAAGTATAACCTTACTTCAGTGTTTCAATGTTATGTGACATTTCAAATGTATGCAACGCTTTGTCTGGTTATATTGTTTTTTATTTGATGCACTCATGGTACGAAGAAGCGTCATCTTTTCAAATACACAAGGTGAAATGGTCTGAACCATGCTTTTTTTGCTACACTTTTAACATGAACTTTATAAAACAAATGTTTTATAATGCATATGTAGGATGGTTATGAGTTGAGAAAGCGGTTTCTGGTATATATTCTGAAGTATCAAGACAACGAAGCGATCAACAATATTCCTATCTTTGAATGAGAAAAGATTGATCGTATAAAGAGATGGGCCTTCTGAATTAGATAAATACTATATAATTGTTACTTACAACTTGTTTTTAAACTATCTATTCGAACTACTCTTGTACTTTACGATTTATGCAAACAATAACTATTGTGTTTATGCTTTCTGAATTTCAAGTGATACAATATGTTGCCCGCACATTATTATAAGATTTAGTCATGACATATATTGCTAAACAAAAAACTCACTAAACTGTAAATCGGATTTATATTTGCCAAGACGTGCGTGCACGTGCATGTTTACTAGTTGGAATATACAACCCAAGTTCTATAGTGTAAACTCCCCACATAGTTATACTAGTAGAACATGAAAACTCTCTCACATGGAGTATAGGTGCTAAACATGAGCACAAATGATGACTATGAATACTGCAGGTGCTATAACATGAGCACAAGTGTGGATAAAGGATAGTAATGTTGCCCCCTTTTTTCTTTATTTTTTTTCTTTTTTTCCTTTTTTCTATATTTTTTCTTTTTCTGTTTCACTTTTCGATGGCCACATAGCACTTTTCACTTTCAGGGGCAACATTCTAATATGAAAACACACTTTTTGGTACATATAACTCATAACGAACAAGACATGATGTATGAAACTGTATGCCTCTGCCAGTGTAGCAGGATATGCAATGATCTAGCGTAACATGGGTAAACCACACATCAGCTGTATAGAATCATGCAAAGCAATATATAAGTGATGAATGACAACAAGTCATGTAATGTAAATGGAAGTTGCATGGCAATATATCTCGGAACAGCTATGGAAATGCTGTGCTAGGTAGGTATGGTGGTTGTTTTGAGGAAGATGTATAGGCTTATGTGTAGGAGAACAAGAGGAAGTCCTCCCACGGGGTTGGATGTACCGGCGAAGTATGCACAACTCTCAATGTGAGCAGAAGGCAATGCACAGCACCGAAGAGGCTAGCAAATTTGGATGGTGGAATTGCCAAAAACCGTAGCTTAACATTAGTCAAAAAGAACTCACAAGTTTATTGCAAACAACTAGCAGGTTCAACATTAAGAGCATGATTAAAATTCACTCCAAGAAGGGCCGTTCACGGCGGCACAAGTACCCCGTTAGATCCCTCGACCTTCAGCACAACTTAGTTATTACAATGAACTTTCAGACATGGAAAGCTATCAAGTCCAACTACACCTTCAACAATTTTAGAGTTTGTAGTACGGTACAAGCCTAAAGACAACAATCCACTAATGATTTTAACTTAATTAACCAGCAAGATTTACCATCTAAATACCTCAAAACGTTTGCAAAGAATCAGATTATCAAAGTTCAATGATCTATAAGATTATGCAAGTTTTTCATTATACCACTACCACATGCAAAAATTTCTGGACCAACACATCAACCAAGCAACTCTCCAAATAAATATAAGTGAAGCAAGAGAGTACTTTCTATAAAATAACTAATAGCTCTGAACAAGATATACATGAAAACCAAGAGCTAGAAGCTAAGCAGTGCGAAAATGAATACTCAACGATTATAAGTGAAGAATAGGAGTATTCAAATGAAAAAGCGGAGCGTGTCTCTCTCCCAAACAAGATAGATAGGATCCAATATTGATATGATCAGAGAATAAAACTAACAAACTAAACACGAAGACGCTCCAAGAACAGCACATATGATGTGAAAGAATTAAAATATAGTTTCACTAGAGATGACCTGATAAGTTGATGATGAAGAAGGGGATGCCTTGGGCATCCCCAAGCTTAGATGCTTGAGTCTTCTTGAAATATGCTTGGGTGACCACGGGGGCATCCCCAAGCTTAGGCTCTTCACTCTTCTTGATCACAATATCATCCTTCTCTCTTGACCCTTGAAAACTTCTGCCACACCAAACTTCTCATAAACTTCATTAGAGGGGTTAGTACTCAAAAACATTAATCCACTTTGGTTCTGTTGTGACACATTGCAAGACTCAATAAAACATTAGCTACAGCCCTCCACGTTTAGAAAGCCTTACTTAAAGTCCACAAGAGACAATGCAAAAAAACAGAGACAGAATCTGTCAAAACAGAACAGCCAGTAAAGACGAATTTTTTCGAGGTACTTCCGTTGCTCAAATCGGAAAAAGTGAAACTAATGAAAGATGCGTACATATCTGAGGAAGATGCGTGATTTTTTATAGAATTTTTCGATTTTTCTCCAGAGAGAAAAGCTCAAATTCGTGACAGCTAAAAATCTGTCCCTGCGCAGAAATCCAAATCTAGCATCATCTAATCATTAAAGGCTCTTCTTGGCACAACAATGCAATAAAATAAAGATACAAAGGAGTTGTTACAGAAGTAAGCAAGCTCCTTGACTCAAAAAGCAAAAGAAAAATTACAGAAATAAAACATGGGTTGTCTCCCAAGAGCGCTTTTCTTTAATGCCTTTTAGCTAGGCTTGATAGTTTTAATGATGCTCTCATGAAAATAGAAAATGAAGCAAAAGGAGCATCAAGAAGCAAATTCAAAACACATTTAAGTCTAACCCACTTCCTATGCATAGGAATCTTGTACACAAATAAATTCATAAAGAACAAAGTGACAAGCATAGGAAGATAAAACAAGAGTAACTTCAAAAGTTTCAGCATATAGAGAGGTGTTTTAGTACCATGAAATTTTCTACAACCATATTTTCCTCTCTCATAATAATTTTCAGTAGCATCATGAATAAACTCAACAATATAACTATCACATAAAGCATGCTTTTCATGATCTACAAACAAATAATTTTTATCAAGCTCATAAGTAGTGGGATTTAAAATTTCGAACCCACATGTAACAATTTTATAACAAGATGATTGATCACTCTCAACATATATGGGACGCCTAGATAAAGTCAAGACTTCTCCTATCCCATTTACATTAGTAGCACAATTAATATTATCAAGTAACATAGGACCATCATCTAGAGCTTTATCATAAACATTTTCTAAGCAAAACTCTTTAGTACCATGCATTTCGATATCAGCCACAAATAAAGGATTATCATAAGATTTATCAAAATAGCATGGATTATCATATATAACAGTAGCATAATTATTCTCACAAGTTTTACTCATAGGAAAAATTTCAAGAGAATCAACAGGAACATAACATTCATCCTCCTTGGGTAAGCATGGAGGGCAATCAAATAATGTAAGAGATGAAGAGTTACTCTCATTAGAAGGTAGGCATGGGTAGCTAATCCATTCTTCCTCCTTTTGTTCATCACTCTCCTCCTCTTTTTCATCTAATGAGCTTTCAGGTTCAGCAATTTCTTCTTCCACAGGTTCCTGCAAATTGTGAGTGCATTCTTGTGCATGAATGAGTCTCTCTTTATAATCAATGATATAAGGATTATTGCTGTAATGTTATATGCAATAATCAAGGATAGAAGAGACATAATCTTTAAGGTCCTTACAAGCAATACAAGTTTCATAATTTTTAGCCATGAAAGATTCTATCTCAGAGCCTCCCATAAATAAAACAAATTGTTCTACTTTTTCGAACCCAAGATGAATATAGTTATTCCAATGATAGTTCACAATTAAAACTTCTTCACTAAAGCCACATTGGAATTTAAGATGTTTAGTATCCTGTTTAGAGCAACAGTTTATATCATGGCGTTTAAGCAAGATATTAGCAATTGTATTCAACTTTTCTAACACAGCACTCATGACTTCACCCTTTTTTGATTCTCTATACTTCATATATAATTCTAATAGCTCCATATAGGTTGTGGGTTCTTCCATAACAACAGTTTTTAGTTTTTCGGTTTTTCAAATTTTTATGGATTTTCGAATTTATAAGAAAAATAAAACAAGACAAAAATAAACTAAGCAAAAGTAAACTAAACAAAACACAACTAAAAAGAAATAAACTAAGCACAAATAAACTAGACAAAAGTAAACTAGACAAGACAAAATAAAATAAAAACAGAGAGAGAGGTAGAGTGTACTCCCCAGGTGAACTTATGAGTAGAGCTATGCTCCCCGGCAACGGCGCCAGAAAATAGTCTTGATAACCCACAAGTATAGGGGATCGCAACAGTCTTCGAGGGAAGTAAAACCCAAATTTATTGATTCGACACAAGGCGAGACAAAGAATACTTATAAGCCTTAACAACTGAGTTGTCAATTCAGCTGCACCTGGAAAAGCACTAGTAACAGGGGTGATGTGAAAGCAGCAGTAATATGAGAGCAATAGTAACAGTAACACAGCAGCAGTAACACGGAGGCAATGGCACCAGAAAATAGTTGATACTACTTCTAATGACATATAGGACCAGAGAGCAATGATGATAACAAATGGACCGGGGTTCCTAGCTATCTACACTAGTGGTAACTCTCCAAACAAATAACAGGTGTTGGGTGAACAAATTACAGTTGGGCAATTGATAATTGTAAGGGCATGACAATGCATGCTTATGATAAGATAAAGTTTACTGTAGTATTTAATTGGGCATTACGACAAGGTACACAGACCGCTATCCAGCATGCATCTGTGCCTAAATAATCTACCTTCCGGTTAGCATCCGCACCCCTTCCAGTATTAAGTTGCAAACAACAGATTATTGCATTAAGTATTGTGCATAATGTAAACAACACATTCATCCTTAGACAAAGCATTGCTGTTTTACCCCTAGTGGCAACAACACATCTACAACCATAGAACTTGCTGTCACTATCCCAGGTTAAATAGAGGCTGAACCCAACTATCTAGCATAAATACCCCCTCTTGGAGATACAAGCAACTACTTGATCAGGGTAACTGTAATACCCCAGCATTTAGGAGTTATCAGAGGGCAGAAATAGGAATTTGTGTATCTACATGCACGTATTTGAAAAACCCGAATAAATTTTTCGCAAATTAAAAACCCTGGAGTGATCGGAGTTCATTCATCTTCTTGAAATAGGTTTAGTTCATTTTAGGTGAATGCAAGTAAATTTCGACATGACCTTTAGATAATTTACTTGTTGCGGGAATTGTGAATTCAATTTGAATATTCAAATAAATTGAATTTGTAAAGTAATTCAAATTAAAACAATGTAGTAACAAAAACAATAATTAAGTAAATGAATTTAAAGTTCTTTGAATAATTTAAATCTTTACAACACATATTACAAATTATACAATTCTTGAACGACAAATAAATAACTTTATTGAATAATCACAATATTACATTGTCTTTACAATTATATGACAACAATTTGAATTACACAAATAAGGAAAATTCCAAATATTCCTAAACTAGAAATTCTTGTATCTTCTTCATTTGGTCTCCAACTTTATAATTGATTTCCTGCAAAACAAAAGAAAAACAAAAACAGTAAAGAATACAAAGAGGGGTTAGGGTTAATAATACTCTTAGATTAGCAATAAGGTGTATTGCTAATTACATCATTGAGTGGATTAGGCAACTTAGTGTAGTATCTGTTCTTAATTATCAAATTTAGCCTCAGAACAACATCACTGGCCTAAATCCACTTGGCAGCAAAAATAAATAACCAAAGAGGGGATAAGTTCACCAGCCGTAGCACATCCAGGTTAACTGAACCTTGGAGCCAAGCAAGCAAGCAGCACACTCATTTCCACATTCGGTGCTGTCATCAGCACAGAGAAGCACGCCAGCCGTAGCAAATAGGGAACACACCACTGATTTCACTCACAACACTCACATGTCGAGTTCATCACTGCACAGCACATAGTTCATCCCAAACCACAAATCCATCCAATAATCCACCACTGGATCCTTGCTAAAAGCAAGAACAAGACGGATAGAAGCACAAGGCCCAGCAGGAGCAAGGTGAGGAGGCCAGAAGCTAGAGGGAAGCTGTCTGGAGCAGGAGGAGCAGGCCAATACACTGAACAAGAGGAGATCCACAAGATCTGTAGATCAAGCATCCAGAAGAGCCACAAGCCACAAGCAACAATCACCACTAGCTCACATCAGCAGGTTAAAATCTTTAAACCTTAGCAAGGGTGTGCTAGATAAATAGGAGGTGAGCTAGGATCGTTTCCTCAGTTCAGCATAGTAGTGCTATGCTAAATCATCCCAAGAAATTAAATAAAACAGCAAGTATCTGTTCTTATAATAAAACTGAGCCTCAGCCTGTGCATCATTGGCAGGGGCATACTCCACAAATTTTAGCAAAGGCTCTCAAGCAATATTGCTTGAATACATGTTCTATGTGAAGCACAAGTCCAACAAACAGATGTTGGGCACAACTTCCACAAGGGAAGAAGCACCACAAGCACATCTGTGCCCTAAAGCCAGAGCACTGAGAAATAAACAAACCCATTAAGTAAAAATCATCAGCTAGCTCTGTGTAACTCAAATGAGGCGTCACAGCATGCAGAGCTAAATTAAACTTATCCACATAAATTATTCTACACCCCAGGGAAGAGCTCAACTACAACACACCATGGTGGCACATCTCTGAACCAAAGGGTTCAGAGTAGCACACGCCAGCATCACCATCCCAGCCAACAAATACAATAACAAGAATCTCAGAACCATTTAGTCACTTGTTACAGCAGCTCCAACAACTTACAATAGTGGCATCAGGGGAGGTTCAGAAAACAACAGCCAAGACCTAAGAATTGGCCAAACTGAAACCTAGGCTTATAGACATGATAATCATCTGGGATTCATCTCTGCAGCTGAACCTTATTGTCCACAAAGAATTCAACACCAAACTGAACAAGTTATTCAGTTAAGCATCACACCTAGCAATAGGAAACCTAAATCACTACTAGCAGTTCACATAACAGAGCATGGCACGAAGGCCTGGGAGAGGAGAGAAAGGAGAGAAGGAGATCATACCCTACGTCCATGGCCGTAGCTCCACGGCGATGGGGCAGTGCCCGTGTGGCCGGTGAAGAAGGGCCACGGTGAACAGCGAGCAGGAGCGGCAGAGGCAACGCCGAGGTTGCAGTCACGGTACGGCCGTCCCATTGGAGTCGGATGTGAGGCGAGGTGGTGATGGAGCTCGTGGTCGACGCGGAGGAGAAGACGCTAGGGTGGCGCCAGAGGCGTGAGCACCAGAGGCGCCGGCGACCCGAGCCATGGCGGCTGGGGTTAGGGTTCCTCGGGCGAGCTCGATTGGAGCACCCGGAGGGCGAAACCTATTGGGGAAATCAGTGGAGAAGGAGGCGGAGGAGCAGCGCCAGAGAGTGGCGGCGCCGGTGATGGCCGGAGCTGGCCGGAGCCGTGCGTGGCGGCGGCGCATCGCGAGAGCAAGATAGAGAGAGAGAACGAGGAAGGGGATCGAGCTGGGCTCGTACGTGCGTGGCGTGCGTGCCTGTGTGGTTGTGTGGTGTACGTACATGGACTTGGCCCAACTATAGTAGGCTAGTGTACGTGTGTGCTATTAGACCCAATTAGCAAATAGGATATTTTTTTGCATTATAAAACATCAATTTAAAAAGGTTTAAATAATTTAATTTAAATTTGAATCTTCTAAAAATTCATCTGAATTCAAACAATTTTAAATCCTCACCTAAAATCTGAAAAAAAAAGGTTTAAATGTCTATCCTTCTTCTACTTTCAAAAGTGAATTTTAATAGAATTTTTGATGGTTTTACCTCATGGTAAAAATTTGAGTGATTATTATTTCAAAATAAAGAATTTGGGATTGACCTAAATTCCTAATGGAAATAATATTTCAAACAAATAAATCCTTAGAAATAAGGATTTGGTTTTTAAAATTCATTAAGAGTTTTAAAATAATACTCATGGTTTATTCAAAATAATTACCCTTATAGTTTTAGAATCAAGATTAGTATCTTTAGGATGATTTTCTTAAATAAAAGAACATTTTTAAATGTTTTATTTAAGGAATATTTAAATATCCCAACTAAAAATATAAAACATGAATTCTTTCAACTCGGATAAGTTGTATTAAACTAAATCTATTACTCAATAAAATTTAATCACGTATTGAATTGTCCTTTGCCATTATTCAATTTCACGTAAGTATTATTCTTAAATATGATAATACTTTATTACTTAAATAAAAGTGATGAACACTTAACCATATGAGTTATAACAATTCAAAGTGACTTAACAAACCAATAAACCATAAACCCTAACTAATTCATAACACCCTAAGCCAAGTTAATATGATGTCATCGTCGTATCGCAAAAGACGAAGCTAGCCTTGTTAAGCTTGGGTATGTTTGGGGTATTTTGCGATGCATCTCATACTTATGCATAATAGCATATTGCTTCTTCAAACATTAGTCCTTACCGGACCAATGACGTTTTTTTCCAGATTTTGGAGTCTTTATTGTATCGAAGACCTTGGCTGCATAATCTTGCAGTCAAAAAAGGCAAGTTCACTCTTGCTCATGTCCTACTTGATTATGTTTATCAAAGTAAATGCAAAATACTATGGTTTATCATTGCATGAAAAAGTAAAACCTATTTTTGAATGATGTGAATTGCTATATATATACGTTGTTGGTTGGCAGATGGAACCATGGAATGATGTGGTTGGTGGAGGTTCCATTTGCACGGGAAAGTATTATCTAGGATATAATAACCAATGCCGTCAGCGTTCTTGCGCCGTAAATGAAGCGTTAACCATGAGACTTGGAATGGGACGGGAAAGTCATCTGTGATCTTTTCCCTTTCGCATGTCAACGGACTGCCAGTTCCTTAGGCTGTAGATCTTGCGGGACTACATGCACATGGGTGGGATCCCTTAATTCCCAACGGTAACTGGGGTCTATGATGGATTGTAGGGATGTCTGGAACAGTCTATCTTTATGGTATAGGGGAGGACTTCGGTCTGGAACAGTCTACCAAAAGATATAGGGGAGGACAAACCTACAAAAGGGTGGGCATGCGGGGTTGTTGGAGAAGCACGGCGAATGGCTTGGATCAACAATCGGGCCCCACACCATAGGAAGTGTGGACAGGAAAGTACGCCTGGTTGTGCAACATGATGTTGGTCTCTTATGGGTAAAGTAACGCACCTCTGCAGAGTGTAAAAATGTGACATGTTACTCCCCGTTCCAGGAAGGAACGACGAACGCTGTAGGAAAGGAGGCTCCTCAAGGCCCTAGTACCTGTGAATGGATGACGGGCATAGTTTTCTGAAGATAAAATAAATCTTTTCCTAAAAATGTTTTACAAAGATATGCATGTTCATCCATGACCTTTTGGTATGGATGGTAGCTAGTGCATAAAACACCTTATTCCTGTTATATGAACTTGCTGAGTAACGCTCGTGTTGCTCACCCTTTCCTCCGTTGACCCCCTGCTTAGATTATTGGAGACAACAGAGGAAGGACAGGAATCCATAGCGATGTTGGTGGGATCTTCGACAAAGAGTCAAATCAACCTGGTGGGCATGAAGGAGTCAACCTCTACTATGTCAACGGATGAGTGGCGACAACAGTGCAACGGTGGACACGTCGACAACAATTCCTATGGACAAGACGACTACAATTGGATAGAGGAAAACAACTCTAGACACGGAGATTCCAGATGGATAGATTAGGTCTGTGACCACAGCAGTAGTGGATTAAGAGTTAGAAGTAGAGCTGGTATCCAGCTTAGTGCTTCGACTTGAGTCTTTCGGGAGTTTCATTTGCACGAGACCTACTTCTGTATGTAAAGGAGGTTCTCGAGATTTTGTACTGAATAGTGTTGTAATCCTATAGTGTTACCTTGGACCGACTATGTTTCTGTTGTACTACTCTGAAGGATGTAATATTTACGGAATGGTCCTTCCGTGAGTATTATGTCAACGACTTGTACACTACAACATGCAGTGGTGTGCTGGGTCACTACAGGTGGTATCAGAGCGAACGACCTTAGGATTAAAACCCTTTTAGGAGACTTGTAGGTTGGTAAGACTATAGGGAGTTATCATATTTAACTAAATCTTATATTTCTACAACTATGATGGTTATTCACCTGAGAATAATACTGTCATACTTGTATACACATCTCCTTACCCAACTGGAGTAGATATTCTTATTCACTATTCTATTGGAATAATGTTCATCTATCTTAATTGTTTTCAACTTGGTATGACCAGTTAAGACTGTCTTTTACCCGTTGATACACCAAGTAAATTACATCCATGTCAGTGTTACCTACATGGTATCATTGATAGCCCTATCCTATGAAGTAGAACCCTATCATAGGTTCGTGATGGAGGAAGTCAGAAGATGTTTGATGATAGTGAAGAATCATCGACATTCAAATATGGAAAGTATGCTAATACACTAATAATACAGATCAAAGGGGATTCACCTGAGTATAGTATAAAGTGTTAAGTAAATTAGGAGATGCATAAACAATGACGGGAGCTACACTACTACTTCTGATGTACCATGAGTAACTACATGAAGGATCTGGATATGTTCGCAAATAGATGTTCTAGCAAGACGGAAGATCCAAGCTACATGGAGTTTAGATCCATCAGAAACCAAGCCATACCACAACTACTCTTTGAGTACTTTGTCCTAGGATTACTTCGTTGTAAATGGGCAACTGGCGTAAATACTGAGGCAAAAAGTTGTTTTAGCATAGGACTATAAGGTAATATATACCTATCTTGTAGTGTATAGCATCTAAGCCTGGGTACTTGAGATGTTTTTACTCAAGGTACTACTTATTTTACGGGCTTATGTTGCATGGTTGATATAACTGCATTTGCGATTTATTGGATCTTATTGGATTTTTGATTGGCTAGGTTGGTACATGCAGATAGAATTCGATGTACAATGGCATGATTGTCACATTGAGTTCTTTTCTTGATGTTACTGATCCAGAGGTAGATAGGACTCGTGTAAGGGAGAGACGTGTTCTCATAAGTTTAAACAACAATGAAGGCTCATGAAGAAAAGAACGTCAGGATGATCGAAGTAAACGAAGCTACACGTGGGGATGGACCACAACTCATATCATATTTGGATTCGAAGGTCTACATCATCAGACATGGAAGGATAGAGAAACTATGTAAGTTCCAAGAAGAGTAGCATCACAAGATGAAGGAAGGTTAACTAACGATGAAGACAGGAAAGCTACATGAGAAACTCTACTGAAGTAGGAGAATTATGAAGTTGGAAGACTTAAACACCAGGTTTTGTCATGACAAATATTTGAGTTGGACAGTCAAATTTAACGTTTTACCCATGGATGGCGATTATAAAGCGAAGGACATCGAGCGGGAACTGAAAGACGCTGGATTAAGAAGCCACAATAGGTAGTAATATATTGTTGGTAGTTGTCGCAACTTGGCGGAAGAAGATGGTGTTGGGAGAAACATAAGACACCATTGATATTCGGAGAAAGTTCGAGGAGAAGAGGTATAGGACTGGTATGCCTAAAAGAGTCATGAAGTTGAAGGTAGAGGAGTATGAAGCAACAATCCAATACTTAGCAGACAACAACAAAGTCTGATATTTCAAGCAAGGCAAGATAGTAGTATCCTCGAGAACAAGGCAACAAGAGTTCAGAGTTCAATGTTCCAAAGGACACACATCAGGACCATGGGAGATGAGTTCATGGATTGTCGATAGTACAAGGAGTTAGTAATTAGGAATTTGGCCAACAGAGACATGTGATGTCAAGATATAGTGAAGTCACCATCTATACCGGGTAGCTATAGAGAAGGATGGATTGCCATAGGATTAACATCCAAGATCAAAGTACTCAGATGGAGGTTGAATCAACATAAGATTAAAGAGACACATCGTCTAATAAACCAAAAGAAAGGAACCAGTTCCAGCAACAGACAGATGAAAGAGTTGTATATCAGACGAATTTGGACGAGATGACCAACAGCCCGTTCTAAATTAGATTTAAGTTATCACCTATTGCAACTAGTTCTGCAATAGTCTTTTCTTAAGACCCTAGGTGAGACAACTGGAATGCTAGTCCGAGTGAATATTCAATGTACCGGGAGATCTTATTGGTTGTTCACAGTGGTGGACTTACCAATTGTTCTTCGGGAAGCTATTGGTGTAGGAATGATATCTCTGAACCGGAGAATGTCTTGGGAATCACAACCTGGTGATAGTACCCGGTGTTCTTCGAGAGACCATAGGTATACAGGTTGGAAGTTTGAGTACAAAGGGCATAGAGAGAGCAGCTCTATTCAGCAGAAAAGATCTAGTTGTTACTTAAGACTGAATGGATACAACTAGATGAAGATCGACTAACAAAAGGTCAGACGAAAGGAAGCGCCCGAGCAACTTCTAAGGGGAAGAGTATGTTATACCCGTAGTTCAGAGAGTAGAATGGGGCTAAATTATATTTGTGCATTGGCATAGCATGCGTCTGAAAATATGGGAAAATTTAAAACTTTTTCAACGAAGTCATAGAGTGTTCAACCACCACTCGAAAGGCTAGTTGAGAATGTCGTTAGTTTGATGAGTAACTAAAAACTTGAAATTCAACTTGTGAAACTTACATCGAGGTTTCGCTGATGTTGGTGGATTAGACTTAGTCATCAACATGAGTGCTACAAAGTTCAAAATCTTGTCCTATCTAAATTCTCAAACATTTGGTTACAAGCGAATAATACAAGAAACTATAAACCAAATGATGAGTATGACTTACATCATTAATCGAATAAGTACATATCTTAAAGAAAAGAAAAGAAAGAATATTTGGAAGGAGGATAAAAGACTAAACTAAATCTTAATCTAGATCTACTTATCCTACCAAGATTATCTTATCTTCTTATCTCCCAATCTTCTCAAAATCATTCTACAAGAGAAGGCAACATAAGAAAGGAGGAAGATCAACAAGAAGATTATATAGAAGGATTTCATAGATATGCATAGAAGTACTATGCTAGTCCAACACTAAGTATTTTGAAACTCCAATATCAAAATATATTCTTATTAACTTCTCTAGTAACAGTGTGATATTCCATTGCAGGTGTTATATAGAAGTAGTTTGGTAACAAGACTAGCTACCTTGTTAACAAATTATTCTTATATGCATAAGGCAATTGGATGTCATAAAATACACATACGTTCTTCTATAACCAACTTAATTAAAGCTTTGCTAGGATTTAACTGGATGGCTTCACCAAGTGATGTTGGATACTAGATACAGAATTTTAATAACTTATCATTTGGATCACCTAAATTCAAGTAGGAAAATATGATAAGATACAACCTTGATCCATACAAGAGAAAGAATAGCGAGGAGGAAATAATAAACCACATTACAACTTAGGCAACATATTCAAGTTTCTAAGTAAGCATGCTACATGGAGATTTATGGTGTTTCTCCAAGGATATGAGTTCCAAGGAGGTAGTAAAGCCAATTCATAAAGCCCACATAATAATCACCTTATCTAGGTATCACCTGAGTAACTCTCACATTCAGGTACACACGCCATAACTTTGGGACGAAGTTCTTGTTAAGGGGAAAGACTGTAATACCCCAGCATTTAGGAGTTATCAGAGGGCAGAAATAGGAATTTGTGTATCTACATGCACGTATTTGAAAAACCCGAATAAATTTTTCGCAAATTAAAAACCCTGGAGTGATCGGAGTTCATTCATCTTCTTGAAATAGGTTTAGTTCATTTTAGGTGAATGCAAGTAAATTTCGACATGACCTTTAGATAATTTACTTGTTGCGGGAATTGTGAATTCAATTTGAATATTCAAATAAATTGAATTTGTAAAGTAATTCAAATTAAAACAATGTAGTAACAAAAACAATAATTAAGTAAATGAATTTAAAGTTCTTTGAATAATTTAAATCTTTACAACACATATTACAAATTATACAATTCTTGAACGACAAATAAATAACTTTATTGAATAATCACAATATTACATTGTCTTTACAATTATATGACAACAATTTGAATTACACAAATAAGGAAAATTCCAAATATTCCTAAACTAGAAATTCTTGTATCTTCTTCATTTGGTCTCCAACTTTATAATTGATTTCCTGCAAAACAAAAGAAAAACAAAAACAGTAAAGAATACAAAGAGGGGTTAGGGTTAATAATACTCTTAGATTAGCAATAAGGTGTATTGCTAATTACATCATTGAGTGGATTAGGCAACTTAGTGTAGTATCTGTTCTTAATTATCAAATTTAGCCTCAGAACAACATCACTGGCCTAAATCCACTTGGCAGCAAAAATAAATAACCAAAGAGGGGATAAGTTCACCAGCCGTAGCACATCCAGGTTAACTGAACCTTGGAGCCAAGCAAGCAAGCAGCACACTCATTTCCACATTCGGTGCTGTCATCAGCACAGAGAAGCACGCCAGCCGTAGCAAATAGGGAACACACCACCGATTTCACTCACAACACTCACATCTCGAGTTCATCACTGCACAGCACATAGTTCATCCCAAACCACAAATCCATCCAATAATCCACCACTGGATCCTTGCTAAAAGCAAGAACAAGACGGATAGAAGCACAAGGCCCAGCAGGAGCAAGGTGAGGAGGCCAGAAGCTAGAGGGAAGCTGTCTGGAGCAGGAGGAGCAGGCCAATACACTGAACAAGAGGAGATCCACAAGATCTGTAGATCAAGCATCCAGAAGAGCCACAAGCCACAAGCAACAATCACCACTAGCTCACATCAGCAGGTTAAAATCTTTAAACCTTAGCAAGGGTGTGCTAGATAAATAGGAGGTGAGCTAGGATCGTTTCCTCAGTTCAGCATAGTAGTGCTATGCTAAATCATCCCAGGAAATTAAATAAAACAGCAAGTATCTGTTCTTATAATAAAACTGAGCCTCAGCCTGTGCATCATTGGCAGGGGCATACTCCACAAATTTTAGCAAAGGCTCTCAAGCAATATTGCTTGAATACATGTTCTAAGTGAAGCACAAGTCCAACAAACAGATGTTGGGCACAACTTCCACAAGGGAAGAAGCACCACAAGCACATCTGTGCCCTAAAGCCAGAGCACTGAGAAATAAACAAACCCATTAAGTAAAAATCATCAGCTAGCTCTGTGTAACTCAAATGAGGCGTCACAGCATGCAGAGCTAAATTAAACTTATCCACATAAATTATTCTACACCCCAGGGAAGAGCTCAACTACAACACACCATGGTGGCACATCTCTGAACCAAAGGGTTCAGAGTAGCACACGCCAGCATCACCATCCCAGCCAACAAATACAATAATAAGAATCTCAGAACCATTTAGTCACTTGTTACAGCAGCTCCAACAACTTACAATAGTGGCATCAGGGGAGGTTCAGAAAACAACAGCCAAGACCTAAGAATTGGCCAAACTGAAACCTAGGCATATAGACATGATAATCATCTGGGATTCATCTCTGCAGATGAACCTTATTGTCCACAAAGAATTCAACACCAAACTGAACAAGTTATTCAGTTAAGCATCACACCTAGCAATAGGAAACCTAAATCACTACTAGCAGTTCACATAACAGAGCATGGCACGAAGGCCTGGGAGAGGAGAGAAAGGAGAGAAGGAGATCATACTCTACGTCCATGGCCGTAGCTCCACGGCGACGGGGCAGTGCCCGTGTGGCCGGTGAAGAAGGGCCACGGGTGAACAGCGAGCAGGAGCGGCAGAGGCAACGCCGAGGTTGCAGTCACGGTACGGCCGTCCCATTGGAGTCGGATGTGAGGCGAGGTGGTGATGGAGCTCGTGGTCGACGCGGAGGAGAAGACGCTAGGGTGGCGCCGGAGGCGTGAGCACCAGAGGCGCCGGCGACCCGAGCCATGGCGGCTGGGGTTAGGGTTCCTCGGGCGAGCTCGATTGGAGCACCCGGAGGGCGAAACCTATTGGGGAAATCAGTGGAGAAGGAGGCGGAGGAGCAGCGCCAGAGAGTGGCGGCGCCGGTGATGGCCGGAGCTGGCCGGAGCCGTGCGTGGCGGCGGCGCATCGCGAGAGCAAGATAGAGAGAGAGAACGAGGAAGGGGATCGAGCTGGGCTCGTACGTGCGTGGCGTGCGTGCCTGTGTGGTTGTGTGGTGTACGTACATGGACTTGGCCCAACTATAGTAGGCTAGTGTACGTGTGTGCTATTAGACCCAATTAGCAAATAGGCCATTTTTTTTTGCATTATAAAACATCAATTTAAAAAGGTTTAAATAATTTAATTTAAATTTGAATCTTCTAAAAATTCATCTGAATTCAAACAATTTTAAATCCTCACCTAAAATCTGAAAAAAAGGTTTAAATGTCTATCCTTCTTCTACTTTCAAAAGTGAATTTTAATAGAATTTTTGATGGTTTTACCTCATGGTAAAAATTTGAGTGATTATTATTTCAAAATAAAGAATTTGGGATTGACCTAAATTCCTAATGGAAATAATATTTCAAACAAATAAATCCTTAGAAATAAGGATTTGGTTTTTAAAATTCATTAAGAGTTTTAAAATAATACTCATGGTTTATTCAAAATAATTACCCTTATAGTTTTAGAATCAAGATTAGTATCTTTAGGATGATTTTCTTAAATAAAAGAACATTTTTAAATGTTTTATTTAAGGAATATTTAAATATCCCAACTAAAAATATAAAACATGAATTCTTTCAACTCGGATAAGTTGTATTAAACTAAATCTATTACTCAATAAAATTTAATCACGTATTGAATTTTCCTTTGCCATTATTCAATTTCACGTAAGTATTATTCTTAAATATGATAATACTTTATTACTTAAATAAAAGTGATGAACACTTAACCATATGAGTTATAACAATTCAAAGTGACTTAACAAACCAATAAACTATAAACCCTAACTAATTCATAACACCCTAAGCCAAGTTAATATGATGTCATCGTCGTATCGCAAAAGACGAAGCTAGCCTTGTTAAGCTTGGGTATGTTTGGGGTATTTTGCGATGCATCTCATACTTATGCATAATAGCATATTGCTTCTTCAAACATTAGTCCTTACCGGACCAATGACGTTTTTTCCAGATTTTGGAGTCTTTATTGTATCGAAGACCTTGGCTGCATAATCTTGCAGTCAAAAAAGGCAAGTTCACTCTTGCTCATGTCCTACTTGATTATGTTTATCAAAGTAAATGCAAAATACTATGGTTTATCATTGCATGAAAAAGTAAAACCTATTTTTGAATGATGTGAATTGCTATATATATACGTTGTTGGTTGGCAGATGGAACCATGGAATGATGTGGTTGGTGGAGGTTCCATTTGCACGGGAAAGTATTATCTAGGATATAATAACCAATGCCGTCAGCGTTCTTGCGCCGTAAATGAAGCGTTAACCATGAGACTTGGAATGGGACGGGAAAGTCATCTGTGATCTTTTCCCTTTCGCATGTCAACGGACTGCCAGTTCCTTAGGCTGTAGATCTTGCGGGACTACATGCACATGGGTGGGATCCCTTAATTCCCAACGGTAACTGGGGTCTATGATGGATTGTAGGGATGTCTGGAACAGTCTATCTTTATGGTATAGGGGAGGACTTCGGTCTGGAACAGTCTACCAAAAGATATAGGGGAGGACAAACCTACAAAAGGGTGGGCATGCGGGGTTGTTGGAGAAGCACGGCGAATGGCTTGGATCAACAATCGGGCCCCACACCATAGGAAGTGTGGACAGGAAAGTACGCCTGGTTGTGCAACATGATGTTGGTCTCTTATGGGTAAAGTAACGCACCTCTGCAGAGTGTAAAAATGTGACATGTTACTCCCCGTTCCAGGAAGGAACGACGAACGCTGCAGGAAAGGAGGCTCCTCAAGGCCCTAGTACCTGTGAATGGATGACGGGCATAGTTTTCTGAAGATAAAATAAATCTTTTCCTAAAAATGTTTTACAAAGATATGCATGTTCATCCATGACCTTTTGGTATGGATGGTAGCTAGTGCATAAAACACCTTATTCCTGTTATATGAACTTGCTGAGTAACGCTCGTGTTGCTCACCCTTTCCTCCGTTGACCCCCTGCTTAGATTATTGGAGACAACAGAGGAAGGACAGGAATCCATAGCGATGTTGGTGGGATCTTCGACAAAGAGTCAAATCAACCTGGTGGGCTTGAAGGAGTCAACCTCTACTATGTCAACGGATGAGTGGCGACAACAGTGCAACGGTGGACACGTCGACAACAATTCCTATGGACAAGACGACTACAATTGGATAGAGGAAAACAACTCTAGACACGGAGATTCCAGATGGATAGATTAGGTCTGTGACCACAGCAGTAGTGGATTAAGAGTTAGAAGTAGAGCTGGTATCCAGCTTAGTGCTTCGACTTGAGTCTTTCGGGAGTTTCATTTGCACGAGACCTACTTCTGTATGTAAAGGAGGTTCTCGAGATTTTGTACTGAATAGTGTTGTAATCCTATAGTGTTACCTTGGACCGACTATGTTTCTGTTGTACTACTCTGAAAGATGTAATATTTACGGAATGGTCCTTCCGTGAGTATTATGTCAACGACTTGTACACTACAACATGCAGTGGTGTCCTGGGTCACTACAGTAACCACAAGTACCGGAGAGCATGCAAGATCTTAAATAAACAATAGTATGATAATATGATGTACAATCTGATCATAATGTAACAATTCATCGGATCCCAACAAACACAACACCAATTACATCATATGGATCTCAATCATGTAAGGCAGCTCATGAGATCATTGTATTGAAGTACATGGGAGAGAGAGTACCAACTAGCTACAGCCAAGAACCCGTAGTCCATGGGGGAACTACTCACAAACCATCATGGAGTCGAAGTGGAGGCGGTGGAGTCGATGGAGATGGCTCCGGGGGTCAATCCCCGTCCCGGCAGGGTGCCAGAACAGGAACTTCTGACCCCCGAAACGAGGTCTCGCGATGGCGACGGCGCTGCGGAAGTCTTTCTGGAGTATTAGATATATATTTAGGGTTTTCGCGTCGGGGTGACTAAATAGGCGAAGGGGCAACGTCGGTGGAGGTCCTGGGCTCCCTCCTCACCTCCCGACGCGCCTGTGGGCCCAGCCGCGCGAGCATGTGGTTTGGAGGCCGTGGGCCTCCCCCTGGCTTGCCCTTCTGGCTCCGTGTGTCCCTCGGAAAAATAGGAGGTTTGGCTTTTGTTTCGTCGAATTCCGAGAATATTGCCCGAACAGCTTTTCTGGAACAAAAAACAGCAGAAAACAGGAACTGGCACTGTGGCATCTTGTTAATAGGTTAGTCCCAGAAAATGTATAATAATGATATATAATGCATATAAAACATGTGACAATGATACATAAAACAAACATGAAACATCAGAAATTATAGATACGTTGGAGACGTATCAGTCGACTGCCACCTTTTTGTGCTCTGGCATAAGTGTTCGATCATTGGAGACCGCTAGATCAGCGAGTGTTGCTTCCATGCCAAACATCTCAGAGATTTCGCTGAATTCTCGGTCACAAGAGTCAGACTTTTGGAAGTTCCCCTTGACTGTGATTACTCCTTTTGGTCCAGGCATCTTCAGCTGGAGGTATGCGTAATGTGGCACCGCCATGAATCGAACGAACGTCGGGCGTCCAAGTATAGCATGGTATTGTGACTTCCAGTCGACCACTTCGAACTCAATTGACTCTGTCCTGAAGTGGTGCTTGTCCCCGAACGTCACGTCGAGTTGTATGGTGCCTCTGGGCTTATTGCTTTCCCTGGAACGATACCGTGGAAGGTATTTGAAGATCTTGGCAGGTTTTCGACTGACCTGTTCATTTTGCGGAGCGTATCTGCGAAGATCATGTTTATGCTGCTCCCACCATCCATGAAGACCTTGGACATGACGTAGCTCCAATTTGCGCGTCGAGTACCAGAGCAGAGTGCCCTGGGCGAACAACCGATGGAGGGTGGTCCTCTTTGCTGAAGCTTATTGTAGTTTCGGATCCCTTCAAGTATTCTGTTACCGCAGGAGGTGACATGACCGCCATGTTTACTTGTCGAGTGCGAAGTTTTTGCACCCTGTTGGAAGGTCGACCTTTCTGTATCATGTACATCTGCCCTTGGGGTGGAGGGTACTGTGGCTCGTCCACCCGAGGTATGTGCTGTATGGCACCCGCGAGGTTTCCGCCTGCAGCAGGCTGTGGTGGTGGAGGTGGTGCCATCAGAACAGGCACGTTGTTTGGCTGAGGCACGGGTGCAGGTGCTTGTGCGGCTGCTGCCTTTCTGCGATTTACGTAATCAGTCGTCATTTGGTCGAACTCCCTGCAGTTTCTCATCGAGTGATTGGATCGCAGTTTTCCGTCGTCCCCCTTGTACAGGTGGAATCTGCAATCAGCGTCCATCTTTTCTTCGAATGATCGCTCGATTGTGCCCGTGACTTGCGCCAGTCCTTCCTCTTGTAGCTATCACTGCGTTGGCCGCGGTCTCGGCTGTCTCGACGATCATCTCGATTGTCTCGCCGATCATCTCGACTGTCTCGCCGATCTTCCGACCGTCGGTCGCTTCTGTCCTGGTCATTGCGGGGTGTGGAGAACCCAGCCGCCATGAATTCGGGTCTGTCATCGTCGTAGTGACGTTTTGAACGTTTGCGCCTTCGGTCGTCTCTGTACGAGTCTCTGCGGCTTCGACTGCCGCTTTCATGATTGTCACGGGGTGAGGACCCGCGTGTGGTGCGCGCCATGTCCTCTCCGTCTGCCCACTCAGTCGCTGTCATCAAGAGGCTAGCCACAGAGGTTGGCTTTTTGCGACCGAGTGCTTCTTTGAGATCCCTCCTGGCGAGTCCCATTATGAAAGCATCCATGGCCATGTCTCTGAAATTACTCCGACTGAGTTGCGTATCTCAGTCCATCGTCTGATGTATGACCTCAGCGTTTCGTCTGAACGTTGCACGCAGGCCCGCAGTTCCTCGAACGTTTTTGGGCGCTCACATAGAGGCTCGAAGTTTTTGATGAAGTCATCGCGGAAGTGATCCCACGAGTCGTACTTTGATGGAGGTAGGGCCTTGAGCCAGTCGCGGGCTGTGCCTTCGAGCATCAGTCGTATGTATTGCATGGCCGTGGTGTTTGTACCTCGCTGGCACGCGACAGCCAGCCTGTAGTCTTCCAGCCATCCAGAAGGTTCCTGTCGACCCGTGTACTTGGGCTGTTCAGATGTGAGTTTGAACCCTTTGGGCATCCGTGTCTCGCGGACGCGTCGAGTGAAGCACAGAGCTCCATGTGGCTCAGGATCTCGATCAGAGTATGAGTCGCTACTGTAAGATCTGCGTGATCTGCTCCTGGACCTGCGCCTACGCGAGCCGCTTCTTTCCTTCGAGTGGTGGCGGCGACCACTGTGATTATGCTCTTCCCGACGTGCGTCGACTAGGGCACGGTCTCGACTCCCACCTGGAGTTTTGGAATTTGGCGTATGGCCTTCGCCGCTAAGGCGAGTGATTTGATCTGCTGGCGATGCAGTTTTGCATTGGGGTCATCAGCTGGAGGTTTGATTGCCTCTAGGTACGCTGCAGCGGTGAAGAGGGCACCCGCAGCTGTTTTGGGTACTGGCACTCCTTCTTCGTCGTATGTCATGAAAGAGTTGCCTAAGTTGCGGGTGAGCGCCGCCCTTTCGTCTGGCGAGAGGTGGGACAACCTTGATCTGGGTCCTGTGTCTGCTCGCCCAGTGGAGCTCAGGGAGAGCTGTCTTCTTCGCGCACTCGATAAGCTAGCTTGCTTTTTGCGTTCTTCGAGTGTTGCTCTGACCTGCCGCAGTCGAAGTGATTCCTGCCAGTTGAAGTACTGGAAGGTCAGCGTCTCCTCTTGTGTTGCGTCTGCTGGCATCATTGTGCACTCCTTGATGACTTTGTCTGCTTTTGCTGCCATCTCAGCAGTGATTGTGAGAGTTGTGACTCCGTCCGGCATAGTAACTGTGCACGGGAATTCTGTAGGCCTGCGGCTGGCCGCAGCATCTGATGATTCTGCGGTGATGGCGACGTAAACCTGCTGGGGTATCACCCGAGGGTATGTATGTGTGTCTTCGAATCCCGTCATGGACTCGACCTCTTCATCGAGGCTCATGTCTGAGTCGATATGCCCGTCGAGTGGTCCGTCTGAACGGATCTCGCAGTTGATGTCTTCATCGCCTATGCTCATCTCGGCGTCGTAGTTGTTATGAATCTCGAGTCGAGGTTGTTGTTGTTGGTGCAGATCTCGGAGTCGACGTGGTTGTCGATATGAGTTTCGAGGTCATCGAAGTCGCTGAAGGAGATCCCGCAGTCGAAACTATCCTCGAGTGAGAGATCGAGCTCGGGATTGTTTGTGCGGTATGCTGATTCGGCCTCCTCGCCCTGAAGTTTTTCGATGAGCTCGTGCATCTCTCGTGTGGACATGGTTGTTGCGACGAGCAAGCTTGGAGGATCGACGATGGTATGGACGCGGTTGAGGGATCCGCAGTCGAAGGAGCCGCAACCGATGGAGCCTCGGGTGCGGAAGTCGCGAGTTGGCGTGGATCCGTCAAGTCCTGCACACCAAGCTTGTTGACGAAAAAATTGAACGAACCAACGGTTAAACCCAAACCTGACTCGAGATCGGAGAAGGCCTCCTGGAATCCTGGCGAGTGTGGCTCGAAATCCATCAGAGGATCCGATGCGCTTTTTGCGGGTGAAGCTGGCGTGTTGCCGTTTGTCGAGTGAGCCGGCGAGTTGCCGTGTGCCGCCTGAGTCGGCGAGTTCTGGTTTGTCGATGCAGCCGGCGAGTTGCCGTTTGTAGATCTGATCGGCGAGTCGCCGTTTTCCGATGGAACCGAAGAAACCGCGAGTCCAGCACTATTCTTTCCCACAGACGGCGCCAATTGACGAGGTGTACCCTCATCAAATCCCATGGTTAAGGACCTAGGGTTGATATTATGGGGAGAGAACGTGGTAGTACTGGTAGTTTCGTCGGCTGACAAGCAGAGGCAAAAATTTACCCAGGTTCAGGCCCCTCGAGTGGAGGTAAAGACCCTACTTCCTGCTTGTCTGTTATTGATCGCTGGAGATTATGAGGTTACAAGGTGGCTCCGGCGAGATGACGATCTCGCAAGAGCTTGGGTGGTTTGAGTATGGCTTGGTCCTAGATCGGCAGGTCTCGGGAGTTTGTAACCGACCTAGTTTACACATAAGGAAAGTATAAACCGACTATGTCTATGTCTAAACTTGGAGGGTACTCCATCTTGTTGGGCCTCTCGTCTTGGGCTTCGAGTCGTCTCTTCGCTATTGGGCTTTTAGTCATCACGTGCACCAGGTACCCTCACGGTAAGGTACCCGAGATGTATATCCTTGTCAACAAGCTAAGACGGATACATACGGCCTGCATCTCCGTATAACGCATGGGTGTGTAGCTACCCATGCGGGTAGCAAAACGGCTCTCAAATGTATTTACCTTGTTAACTTGTTGAGGAATCTTACCTACGGTTTAATCCTGAAAATAATGTGTATTTTATTTAGCAAACATATGGTTTATTTGGCAATTATGTATATGTTATTTCGCACCTGTATTTTTTTCGATTTTTTCTTGGCTATACATCTTATCTAAACACCGGCAACCGTGGGTAGTGTATTTGACAACTATGTATAGCTTATTTGGCAATCATGTAGTTTATTTGGAAACATTTATTTTTTCCCTTGGCAGTACACCTTGTCTAAACACCGGTAATATCACTGTCAAGCTGCCTCTTGATTTCATTGATGATGTTGAATGTTCAGCTAGATGATTTCTATTGTGGGGAAAAGATATTGTAAAAAGATGGAAATGCTGAGTGAAATGAAAACGCACAAGGACATAATGAGTAGGCGGCATCGGTTATGGAGGTCGGGTGCTGGAGTGGCACGTGAGCTGCGAGCTTGATGGCGGTGAGCTAGGCATCAAGAAGGTGGGAGCCAATGCTGCAGGAGATATGCTGGTGTGTGAAAGGGGAAGAGACTTAGGAGGCAGAAGAAATGCGCGGAGCGAACAGGTTGATGCGTCATCAAGTTGAGAAATAAAAATTTCCCTAACTGAAGGAATTTGTTCATGAAGGTGGCTTGGCGAACCGAGAAGCACATCAGCTTGCCAAGGCTCTATGCTCTTTAAATCATGGTCGGCATCGCCATGTATGGTCGATAGAACCTAGATACTCTCATTGTGCCTCTGAATGTTCTTTCTCTTGCCCTGTTGTACCTCTGAATGTTGATGTTGAATAAATTGCCGGCCGTATTCCCCAAAAAAAATATCCACATCGCCGCCTGGATATTACAAATAGGGCTGTAATTAACTTTCGAAACTCGGGATTTAAACGGCTAGTTTAGAACTCGACTTGGCTTGGATCGAACTCGTTGCTAAACAAGCCAAGCCGAGTTTTCGCTTTAGACGGTAATGGAGATCAAGTTAAACGAGCCGAGTTCCAACCAGTTCGGTAAAAGAAAGTTGTTAGATGTATTCTTATCTTTATGAACAATTTTTCTGATTATTATAATTTAACTACTAGATATTACTTGACATTACTCGATAGTCTCATATTATCATTGATTGTTATGGTAATTGCGTTATACATACCTAAATAATTAAAAAAAATATAAAAGATATTATAATGCATGTTAACAGTTTTAGCGAGCTAAACGAGCAAACTCACGAGATTTACCAACCAGGCCAAGTTCCAATTCTTAACTTGATTGTTAAAGGAGTTGAGCCGATCTGTCTCGTTAGTTGGCCGAGGTTTAACGAGTCGAACGGAGAAGGCTCAGCTCGGCTCGAATGCTAGTCCTAGTCTAGTTATCACGTTAGTCGCCCTCGGCTGCGAAACATCTGCTAGAAATGCTTTAATTTTGGTTGTAGCCGCCTGCGATGAGTCATCATCAATTAAGTAGTTGGCCGGCTGTTTGTCGCCGACGAGGCGACGACTACGAAACATCAGGAGTTCACGACAATCATATCCCCATACAAATCACTTGCTTGCCACACAGCCTCTCCTTCAATTCCACTACACAAGCTAGTAGGAAAGTAAACACAAGCACGCAAGCAATGCGAAGCAGCGTAGTGCTACTATACACATGGATGGTCAGGGGCCACCTCCACCCGATGACGCAGCTCGCAAATCACCTCGCCGGGCATGGCGTTCCCGTCACCGTCGCCATCGCCGATGTCCCTTCCACAGGTGACTCCTCACAGACCATCGCCCGCCTTTCCGCCTCCTATCCTTCCGTATCCTTCCACCTGCTTCACCCGGCAACAGCAACCCGTTCCGCGGACGCCGGGGCCGACCCCAACGCCGACCCTTTCATCACCCTCATCGCCGACCTCCGCGCCACAAACTCTGCCCTCCTCGCCTTCCTCAGGTCCCTCCCGTATGCAGCCAAGGCTCTCGTCGCCGACTTTTTCTGCGCGTACGGGCTTGACGCCGCCGCAGAGCTCGGCGTGCCAGGCTACGTGTTCTTCAGCCTTTGCGCGTCGGCTCTCGCCACCTTCCTGCATATCCCCGTCATGCGCTCCGCCGTATCCTTCGGGGAGATGGGGCGCTCCTTGCTGCACTTCCCCGGAGTCCACCCAATTCCGGCGTCCGACCTGCCTGAAGCCCTGCTCGATCGGGACAATCGCCAGTACAGTACCATTCTTGGTCTCTTCGAGCAGCTGCCCAGAGCGACGGGCATACTGTCGAACACGTTCGACTGGCTGGAGCCCCGTGCCGTGAAGGCCATAAAGGACGGGACTCCTCGCCCCGGCGAGTCGGTGCCGAAACTGTTCTGCGTCGGTCCGCTGGTCGGCGAGGAGAGAGGAGGCAATTCGAACAACCACGAATCCCTAAGCTGGCTGGACAAGCAGCCGGCCGGGAGCGTGGTCTTCCTCTGTTTTGGGAGCGCTAGCTCCGTGCCGGCGGATCAGCTACACGAGATCGCCGTGGGACTGGAGAGTAGCGGGCAGCCGTTCCTGTGGGCTGTGCGCGCGCCTGTCGCGCCGGACGCTGACTCGACGAAGCGGTTCGAGGGGCGGGGTGACGCGGCGGTGGAGGCGCTGCTGCCAGAGGGGTTCTTGGAGAGGACACGAGGACGAGGAAAGGTGGTGTCGTCCTGGGCGCCGCAGGTGGAGGTGCTCCGGCACCGGCGACCGGCGCGTTCGTGACGCACTGCGGGTGGAACTCGATCATGGAGGCAGTCACAGCGGGCGTGCCGATGCTGTGCTGGCCGATGTATGCGGAGCAGAGGATGAACAAGGTTTTCGTGGTGGAGGACATGAAGCTTGGGGTGGCCATGGACGGCTACGACGAGGTGATCGTGAAGGCTGGAGAGGTAGAGGCGAAAGTGAGGCTTCTCATGGAGACCGAACAGGGAAGGAGATCAGGGAGAGGACGAAGCTGGCGAAAGAGATGGCCGCCCATGCGGTGGAGTCCGGTGGGTCGTCAGCAGAAGCGTTCGTTGACTTCCTCAATGATTTGAACATTTGACGCAC
This sequence comes from Poa pratensis, assembly GCA_947311845.1. Lineage (NCBI taxonomy): Eukaryota > Viridiplantae > Streptophyta > Magnoliopsida > Poales > Poaceae > Poa > Poa pratensis. Next base: position 23,303,930 of record CAMZMU010000058.1, read on the forward strand.
CACTGAATCGGTCAATTGAAGGGCTAGACAAAAATCTCAAAAAAAGAAAAAAGGGCTAGACAAACAGCTCTAGTGTAACTGCTGCTCCTACTCGTTGGGTGTACTGTGTGAAATGGAGGAATGAGTGTGACAGTTCAGTGGAAACTGTAAAACATTTTTAGATAAAGAATGTATATTAATATAACGGAGATACAAATTTACACCCAGCCTCTGCAACAACGCAATAGCCAAAGCCATTACGGATGCACACAGCCGAAAGACAATAAGAAGAAGAAATGAAAAGAAAGTCCCGCTACAGAGTTACAGTCCTTACAGCAGCCCCACAACCACCACCAAGACACCACCTGATGTCCAAATCTTCAAAAGCAAAGCCTTCAATAAGAACAGTGCCAGACACAACCAATTAAGGCCAGACCTTGGGTTTTCACCCTGAAGATAATAATCCCCGCTCTCAAAACAATGTCTTCAGCAAGAGCATTGCCAGGCACAACCAATTAAGGCCAGGCCTTGGATTTTCACCCTGAAAGGTAGGACTTTGAACTTCACCTGTGATGTTGCCCCCACTAACATGCCGCTGCTCCGCCTCCTGCAACTCCAAGCAAGTTCCTCATCGCCGCAGAGCCTCCAATATCGCCATTTGCTAGCCCTTTAATCTCAGCTTTCATGACATTCCCCGCATCTGACGACACCATGGATTTGCCCATGATGGCACAGAAGCAGAGCTTCACACCGCTCCCTCCGGCGCGACCGAATCCGTCCGCTCCAGCAATCACTAGGAATTAGCCCATGAAAGATCACCGACGGAGCCTTCCGAAACTCGACACTCTTGCCAGATCAAGGTACCGGCGTCAAGCAGATCTTCGTCTTCTCGCGATTTGGAACCCTAGGACCACCACCTTTATTCTCCTTGCTCCGAGCCCACAGCCCCCACGCCGCCGGCCGGCTCCTGGCGATCAGAACGAGTGGGTCAACTCCGGCTCAAATCGAGCCATGGTAGGCCCCAGATCGAGCGGCGATCAGGAAGCAGCAAACCGCGCCGCCGCCCCTGGACCGCGCCCGCCCTGGCCTCGCGCCTCCGCCTCCCTGCAGCTTGCCGGCAAGCGCCGCCCATGGCGGACGCCGCCGCCCAGCCGCCTGGTCTCCACCTGCGCTGCCTAGAGTCGCCCCCCCGCGCGAAGGGAGCACGACGGGCCGCGTCACTCCGCCCGCCGCGTGAAGGACAGGCGTGGCCGCCACCGCCTGCACCGGCGCCGGCGGCAGCGGCCGGAAGGAGAGGGCGGGCGGCGCTTCTCTTCGGTGGTGAGGGGCGCCTCCGGAGCCGCCCTTGCGCTGGCGGCCGGGAGGGTTTTCTCAAAAAACATATCTACATCGTTTTGTTTTCCTGAAAAAGGCATAATTGAGTGTCATGTGAGGTGGATTCCTACATGATTTCAGAACGTAAGAATTCTTCTCTGCTTCGTTAAGCAAACTGATACCCCAAGTATTTCATAGGCCATGTTTCCATCTGGCAGTTAAACATTCATGCATAACTTCTTTGCTTCACATCATCTTCAAGCACCAACATGACTTAACTTTTCTAAAAATTGAGTTTGAGCCCATATATAGACTAAAAATATATAAACATCAGCAGTTTTAGATTCCTTGCCCCTTCCAAATCATCTTTCATAATAACACCATATCATCTATACATGATGTAATATAGTTGCTCCATTCTCAACTAAATGATCGGCCAAACCAACCACCAAACTAACATTTCAAGCATCATGAACCATTTTCGACATGCTACTTGTGGCAGCATTGAACATTTAAGGGAGAAAAAGGATTCCCTTGCCTCACCCCTTTTGTAACTGCAAAATAGGGGCCCAAAGAGAGCAGCGATATGAAGGCCGAGCTACACATAGCTCTTTATTTTGAAACATTCGGAGATCCTATTTAGTGTTTACAAACATATGAAAAAAATCCTCAAACATGTCCAACAAATCTATTTTGAAGATCCGCCAGCACATCTGATAGAATTCATTAGGAGTTCCATCAGGAATTCCATCAGGGCATACAGCTTTACTAGTACTGGTCGAGCTGTTCGTGTTGTCGCTCGTTCCAGAATCGAGACGCAAAGACGCCGGCCGTCCGTGCTCCCTGCTCCGTGCCTCCGCCTCCTCCCTCCCCAGCTCGCCTCCCCGCACTCCCTCGGTCCCTCCCCTTTACCCAAGCTCTGCTCTTCACCGGATACTCTGACCGCGCCAGCAAGGGCGTCAGGAAGGCAGGAAGGGCGGGTGGCAAGCTAGGGTTTCTCGCCGGCCGGCGGCTCGCCCGCTACCGGCCTTCCCGGCGGCGATGTCGTGGTGGTTCTGGTTGAGATTGGACAGGAAGGGCAACAGACCTCTGTTGCAAAGGGGGAGGTATAATTTCCTAGATTTTCAAATTGTGCATGCTGAGCTTAAGCTACTGGAATGGGCAAACTACTCATGTTTTACTCTTTTCAATTGCAGATTGAACTTGAAAGGCTCGTCATGTTTCCTACAGTTTACCGTCTTATTGAGTTGGCATTGCTTTCTCACAGGTGGCGACGGCAATAGTTAAAAGGGATTTCTCAGCTATGAAGATCATCAAGACCGAGTTGCGCAACAAGATGTCTGATGGTTGGCTTAACGATCTGATGTCTTTGTGATATTAAGAAAAAAATTCACAAGGAAGGTAGAGCTTTGTCATTGCCTAGGACATCTAGACGTAATTAAAGCCTCATTGTTGCTTTATCGGTATGTTTGTTGCTATTATTGTACCAAGTGATTATGCTTAATATCATATAAAGTATGAGAACCTGCCTGTGGTAGGATGGTTAGGAGGGTGGTTGTACCCCCAGCCCACAGAGTTCAAACCCCAGGTTTGACGCTGGTGTTTCTCATTTAGGTAGAATATTCTTCGGTGGGAGGCGACGTTCCCGTCGACAGCGAGGCGCCCGTGGTGACTTCGTCAATCTCAAGACCTGATCCGCCGGCTCAGTCTCTTGGAGGTGCTCATAGGGGTAGGGTGTGCGTGCGTGTGTTCATAGGGGTGAGTGTATGCGCGTGTATGTGAGCGTCTGCGTTGTACTGTGTTTCGCAAAAAAATCATATAAAGTATCAATGTGTCTATACAACTTTACTTTTGTTGCATCATTTTTTCTTCGCTTTAGAGTTCGCCCGACCTCAATTATTTTTCGTCCGTCGCTCTAATATATTCTAATTTGACTTCTGACGAAAGGGCATGGGAGGTTTGCCGGATACGAATGACCGATGGAGAGTAGACGGCGGTAGAAGACGAGTGGCGGCGGAAGTATTCCCAGTCGTGTTCTCAATATTCCAGCCCAAGGGCAAGTAAATGGCAAGTATATCGTTTGTGGAAATTTTTGTTTTCATATTAAGCATCGATATTAGTTAAATTTACATGATCGTGTACTGATTGAGTGATTGGGAGATGGATTCTTCTTTTGTTGCAATTGTGCATATGCAGAAATCGTTCTTGTTTACTTTGACTTGCAGTTTTGAGCTACTAAGACGAGGTAGCCTGATATATTGGTAGATGTGAACTAACATGATCATGATAATTCTGACTAAATAGAGATTTTTTGTAGCTTAACAATACATATAGTTTTAAGTAAATGTCATAGATAATAGCATTTTTACATCTAGATTATTTCTAGTCCAGCCATGCTAAGAAGGAGACACATACATATACTTAGGTTGGATGCATTACATGGTTCTTACATGTGTACTAAACAAAACTTATACTACGGATGCATCCTTATATATTGCTTGCACACATACGAAAGAGAACTTATACTACGGATGCATCATTGTTTATTTCTTACACACATATAAAAAAACCTATACTACTTACTTGGATAATTATGAACTAAAGTAGTAGTATATAAGCTATAGGATCAGTAATAATGTTGCTCAATGCAAAAGCTAGCTTTTCAGCTCTGGTTTTTGGTGGCTCAGATCCTGCGTAGGTAGTATCTTCAGGTCTTGGATATATGACACCTAGGTTTTGCACTTCTATAGGCAGTACGTTTGAAGCCCAATCACATGCATTCCTTAGAGTTAGAGCATGCATCGTAGTAGCTCGTTGAATCTGTAGGGTGCGTCGTTGAATCTGTGTAGGGCGCGTACCTTCTCTCTGCTTGTCGCTCTCTCATCATCAGAGAATGTGCTTGCCTGTAATTGTAATTGTTAGTTACAAAACTATAGAAAAAGCAGTGAAATTGCAGTCGTTAATTGCGAAACCATAGAGGGAACAGAGAAAATCGAGTGCTGCTGCTGCATTTTCTTCAGCTTCTAGTTGGTCACGCATCACATACCCTAGGAAAGCACAACACGTTAAGTTGGGTAGGTTGGGTATCTCATTCTCTCGGTCTTGTATATCCATGGTTGCCCATGTTATGTATGTTCCTTCTGGCCTCTGTGTAGACTGTGCTTCACATATGACTAAGCCTTCCCTTTGGGCAGTAGCTAACAGCATAGATTCGGGCATGCTCTGCACGTATAAATTAATATTGCAACATTAGAATTTGAATCTCTGGATTCCAGCTGATCAATATATATTTCAGTTTTTTTGCCAAGAGAGTAAATACTTACATTAGGTTCCACATGCATATCTGTGTCTGTGTGGTTCTCTTCTGTTCGTGCATGTACTTTAAGCACAACTAATTGTGTAGTGTTTGATTAATTTAGCGTTCTAATTATACATATGCTTTTAGCGTTACCTCTATAGTCCAGCTCTGCGTAAGTGCTGTTGGTGTGGTCTCAATTGCGGGGGAGCTTAAACCCAGGTATGGCCTTGCGAAAAAATTGTCGAACCAATTTAGCCCAATAGCTAACAACTTTGGCCTGTATGCAGCTTTCGCTAACGAAAAGAAGGGCTAAGCGCCGTCTTTGAAAGAAGGACTATACGGGTGTACTGTATAAATATATCTACCCTACCTCTTTGTAATATGATTATCATGTATCATACTCATCTTCTTATTTGTACATGTAGGTGGTAGATTGCCATATCTGTGGTGATCCCCATTGAGTCTTGCGTTTTGCCTTCATTGAGTTTGCGGATGATGGTAGCCTCTTCAAGGCTTTCCCCCTTCTGTAGTCTTGTGTATGGATAAGAAGCAAAGCTGAAGTTCTCAATTGTTTGCAGCTGGCGCAAGGGCAACACTAACACTTGGGGGAACCATACTTGGTTACTATCCTGTTAGAGTTTTACCATCTAAAGCAACAATTCTACCAGTGAACGCCAAGTTTCTTCCTCGAGTAAGTACATGATTTGATTGCATACATCCATCTACTTTGAGCTTAAACTGCCAATTTCTCATTCCAACCAATTTGTAATGCACTTTCCTCTACTGACGGAAGATGAGAAAGAAATGGTTTCAAGGACCGTATATTGTAGTAACATAGATAAGAAGGTTTGTGAGTCTTAATTGTTTAATTGTAAATGTGCTCACGGAGTCACAATTGTGATTCTTATGCATGCATAATATGATAGTCTTCGAAATTTAGAAGTATAGTATAATTTTCACTGCCTTTGTTCAATTAATTTTCTTATCTCATCATAATTTAGAAGTATGATGATATTTACTGTTTTTAGTATTTGTAATTGATTCATGTCACAACTCAGATTTTCACTGCCCGTTGTGTATTGCTTCAAATGTGTACGGCGTAGAACGTAGAATCAATGAATGAATGAGTGGGTTTCATCGAAGACAAAATTGAATGTAGTTCTAAAATTATAAGAACTGGCAATAACTGAATTTACATACCGTCTCGTCGCGATCATATGGCCAATTCTTGGGGTCAGAGTAGAGAAGGCTCGGCCAATCGAACAGGGGGTTCTTGGATTCTCTAATTCCTCTACGCATGCCCATCATGTCGTGAGAGAGGCGACCGACGCTGAAGACGTCGGCGCAGTTGATGTTGTTCGACAGCGGTCCGAAGTGGAGGTTGCCCCATCCCATCGCCTGGCTGTAGCGATCACAAATCTTACGCTTCATCTTGGGAAACTGCGGAGTGTTATTGTGGGGTGGAGCAGTGGCGTAAGAGTTTATCAAATGAACTGCGGGAAGTTAGTGGGGGTGGGTTAGTAGTTCTATAGTTGTTCTTGGGGGTCGAGAGAGGTGAAAGGCGGTTCGGCATATAGGAACACGAAGGGAGAGAGAGCGTCGGGTTGGACGATTCGCTTCACTGTTTGTGCCTCCACCGTCAACGTGTGTACGAAGCGCTTGTGTGTGTAGTGCTGATAAATTTCTCTCGAAAGTGTTTCTGGAGCCGGTTGACGCTTTGTTTGATGCTGTGCCATCTGTACTTGGCGCGTGGGAGGCCGCGGTGTCGTGATGATGTTCGTTCCTTCCCGAGGCAGGGCGGCGAGGGTCTGCATATAATCTTATCAGCATGATGAGTGGATCTTTCAGGCGTGCTGCTGGGATAGCGGTTTAAAGACTGAGGTAAATAACCCATTTGATGGTAGGTGATGTCATCACGAGTACGTTGGTGCTTGCATGCCATTGAGTAGTTGCATGAATCTGTTATATGTTTATTATTTGATTATTTTGTCCTCGAGATTACATATGGATATAATTATTTCTAACCGTTAATTATTAGCATTGCGTATGGCGTGACGTCAAAACAGGGCTCGGGGTCGTGCCCAGCCCCCTTAATTTACAACTTTCATCATAAACTCTCCTCACATTTTGTTCCTGAGCATTCAATCAAACATCTGCATGTGTAAACAAAGGAGAAAAGAGGAATGATCTGCTTGCTGCAGAAATAACGTTCCTCAATGGGAGCCGCTCTTAAAAAGTCTGGTTGGCAGGGGTAATACTGTATTGTTTGCTACCATTTGTTGACCATTAACATGCATCTCTCAAAATATATTTTTACTCTATATATGATTTCAAAAACTAAAAAGCTCTAGCACATGACATAATCCCTGCTTCCCTCTGTGAAGGGCCTCTCTTTTACTTTTATGTTGAGTCAGTTTTCCTACTCCTGTCTATTCTCCGCAAGCAAACACTAGTGTCAACTTTGGTACAAGAATTGTTATATGTTAGCATATTAGACTAATTATGCTACTTTGTGTTGACAATATCCATGAGATAAATATATTGAAAGTTGAAGCAAATGCTGAAACTTAAATCTTTCTTTGTTTTGGTCAAACACTTTTAATTCAAAAATGTTGCTTGGTGAGCCAACTTTTATGCAAATTCTCATAGCTCATATCTCCAAAGTACTATCCATGAAAAGTTTGTTTTTACTTGCATGATATATTATGTTTACTCCTTGTTTACTTTTTAGCAACTATAGACAATTGTCTTGGATCACTTCATTCAGTTCATGTGCCTTACACTACTATTTGATCAAGATTATGTTGGTAGCATGTCACTCCAAAAATTATATTATTATCGTTTACCTACTCGAGGACGAGTAGGAACTAAGCTTGGGGATGCTGATACATCTCAAACGTATCTATAATTTTTGATGTTCCATGCTTGTTTTATACATATTCTTACATGTTTTATATACACTTCATAGCATTTTTATGCATTTTTTGGGACTAACATATTAACAAGATGCCACAGTGCCAGTTCCTGTTTTCTGCTGTTTTTCCGTTTCAGAAAAGCTAGTCAGGAAATATTCTCGGAATTGGACGAAAATCAATGGAGCCCAGTTTTTCACCGACATGAAGACGAAGTCCGAAGGGCGCACGAAGAAGCGACCCAGGGGAGCCAGACACCACTAGGGCGCGGCCCCCCATGCCTACCGCGCCGTGGTGGTGTGTGGGGCCCTCGGCTGGCCCCACGCGCCACCCTTTCGCCTATATATTGTCTCCGTCGCGAAAACCCTAAATACCGAGCATTATTCCACGAAAAGTTCCGTCGCCGCCGCCGTCGTCAACCCTAGTTTGGGAGGGTTCTGAAGGTATTCCCGGCACCCTGCCGGAGAGGGAGATCATCACCGGAGGGCTCTACATCACCATGCCCGCCTCCGGAGTGATGCGTGAGTAGTTCATCCTTGGACTATGGGTCCATAGCAGTAGCTAGATGATTGTCTCTCCACTTTGTGATATCATGTTTTGATCTTATGAGCTGCCTAATATGATCAAGATCATCTTATTGTAATGCTACATGTTGTGTTTGCTGGGATCCGATGAATAGTGATGTTATGATCAAGTTGTTTATCAATCTACTATTTTATTTATGTTCTTGCATGCTCTCCGTTGCTAGTAGATGTTTTGACCAAGTAGATGCTTGTGACTCCAAGAGGGTGTATTTATGCTCGATAGTGGGTTCATGCCTCCAGTAATCTGGGTGAGTGACAAGAACATCTAAGGTTGTGGAAGTGTTGTTGTCACTAGGGATAAAATAACTAATGCTTAGCTTAAGGGTACTGTTGTTAAGTCTAATGCGTTTGTTTACATTACACACTTTGCTTAATGCAATAAACTGTTGTTTGCAACTTAATACTAACGGGAGACACGGATGCTATCCCGGAAGTGGATTATTTAGGCATGGATGCAGCTGGTAAGCGGTCCATGTATTATGTTGTAATGCCTAATAAATACTACAATAAACTATCTTGTCATATATTGCATTGTCATGCGCTTGCTATTTGTCAATTGCCCAGCTGTTATTTGTTTACCCAACATACATGTCATCTTTTATGGAGAGACACCACTATTGAACTGTGGACCCTGGTCCATTCTTTTACACTAATAAATACACCAACTGCAATCATCTGTTCTTTGTTACTTTCTGAATTTATTATTATTCTCCACACCATACGTTTAATCCTTTATATTCAGCAAACCGGGAAGATTGAAAACCTTCCTGTTTCGTTGGGGCAAAGTAGTTTTATTGTGTTGTGTGCAGGTCCACGTCAACCACCAAATCATCTGACATTGCGTCGTGCCATATTTTCTGGTGCCGTTGACAACCTTCTGAAGCACTTTTGACTCCTACTGGATTGATAACCTTGGATGATATCAAGGAAAAATTGCTGCTGCACTATGATACGCCTCCAACGTATCCATAATTTCTGCTGTTCCATGCTTATATTATACCATTTGCTACATGTTTTATATACACTTCGTATCACTTTTATGCATTTTCTGGGACTAACCTATTAACAAGATGCCACAGTGCCAGTTCCCTGTTTTCTGCTGTTTTTGGTTTCAGAAAGTTACTTCTGGAAATATTCTCGGAATTGCACGAAACAAAAGGCCAGTCCCTATTTTTCCAGCACGTACACGGAGTCCGAAGGAGAGACGAAGGAGAGCCACGAGGTGGCCAAACCACCTGGGCGCGGGCCCACCCGCCGCGCCTGTGTGGTTTGGGCCCCTCGGGGGTCCGCCGACATCGCCCCTTCGCCTATTTATTCCCCGAGACGCGAAAACCCTAAAACACCGAGCCTTTCATCCAGAACATATTCGCTGCCGCCGCCGTCGTCAACCCTAACTCGGGGGGTTTCTGAAGCTCTTCCCGGCACCCTGCCGGAGAGGGGAATCATCACCGGAGGGCTCTACATCGCCATGCCCGCCTCCGGAGTGATGCGTGAGTAGTTCATCCTTGGACTATGGGTCCATAGCAGTAGCTAGATGGTTGTCTTCTCCACTTGTGCCATCATGTTTAGATCTTGTGAGCTGCCTATCATGATCAAGATCATCTTATTGTAATGCTACATGTTGTGTTTGCTGGGATCTGACTTATATTGATACCTATGTGGAGCTGAATATTATATTATCATGTCTATGTCATTTGTGATCTTGCATGCTCTCCGTTACTTGTTGAAGCCTTGGCCAAGTGAATACTTGTAACTCCAAGAGGGGGTATTTATGCATGATAGTTGGGTTCAACCTCTATTTAACCTGGGATAGTGACAGCAAGTTCTAAGGTTGTAGATGTGTTGTTGCCACTAGGGGTAAAACAGCAATGCTTTATTCAAGGATGAATGTATTGTTTACATTACGCACATTACTTAATGCAATTGTCTGTTGCTTGCAACTTAATACTGGAAGGGGTACGGATGTTAACCGGAAAGTGGACTATTTAGGCATAGATGCATGCTGGATAGCGGTCTATGTACTTTGTCGTAATGCCCAAATGAATCTCATAGTAGACACCACAGCTCACACATGCATGTTATATGCACTTATCAATTGTCAATTGCCCAGCTGTAATTTGTTTACCCAGCATGTTAGTTATCTTATTGGAGAGACACCACTAGTGAACTGTGGACCCCGGTCCATTCTTTTACATCTGAAATACAATCTACTGCAATCATTGTTCTCTACTGTTTTATGCAAACAAACATCATTTTCCATTCGATACGTTTAACCCTTTGTTTTCAGCAAGCCGGTGAGATTGACAACCTCACTGTTAAGTTGGGGCAAAGTAATTTGATTGTGTTGTGCAGGTTCCACGTTGGCACCGGAATCCCTGGTGTTGCGCCGCACTACACTCCTTCACCAACACCTTCGAAGCAAACCTCGTTTTCCTACTGGTTCGATTAAACCTTGGTTTCATACTGAGGGAAAACTTACTGCTGCACTCATCATACCTTCCTCTTGGGGTTCCCAACTGACGTGTGACGTACAAGCATTGTTTCTGGCACTATTAACTAGAGCCACCAACACGTTTTCTGGCGCCGTTGCCGGGGAAAACGAATTGCTTCTGCAAGGGGAGTCTCTCACACCCAATCTCTTTACTTTGTTATTTGTCTTGCTTAGTTTATTTTTTTTTAGTTTGTTTGCTCTCTTTATCAAAAACACAAAAAAATTAGTTACTTGTTTAATTCGGTTTGATTTTGTTTTTCAAAATGAATGCTCCTGAAGTTGAAGTTCGTTCTTTTAGGCAACTAGGAGGTGAAAATTTGAAAGATGCTTGGTATAGAATTAGTGATGCTCATCATAGATGTACTAAGAAACACTCTACCACTATCCTCCTTAGGAACTTTTATGTTGGTATCTCTAGTTGGTATAGGTATGTTCTAGACACTCTTACAGGTGGAAATTTCTTGGGTACTCCTGCTTTAGAAGCCTGTAATATTATTGAAAGTTTGGTAGGAACACCACCCACTAAAGATATTAAAGTTGAGATCACCTTGGAGGATGTTATAAATAAGTTAGACTCTATGGAGAATTTTTTTCCAAATTTTCTTGATTGTATTGGTAAGACTAATGAATCAATAGCCACCATCAATGAAAGAATCACTGTTCTTGAGGATAATAATATCCATGACACCCAAAATCATAGAATTGATGAGTTAGAGGAAGCTATTGAAACCTTAAGTTCAACCTTTACTTCTCTTAAGTCTAAAAAGGAGAAAGTTTATGTGGGTAGAGAGCAAAAGTTTATGTATGTTCCTAAAGTGCCAAAACCAAAGACTCATTATGAGCTTAAAATTGATAAAACTTTTAGTACGGTTAAAGGTAATGAAACACCTCCAGGAACATCTAAGATACCCATTGTTACAAGCTGTGTGTTGGAAGAAGCTTTTGATGATTTGAATGATTTGCCACTTGACAACACTTGATTTTCACTTTCTGCGCCTAGCTGAAAGGCGTTAAAGAAAAGCGCTTATGGGAGACAACCCATCGTTTTTATTTGCTGTTATTTTTGTTTTCTTTGAGTCAAGGAGTTTTGTTACTTCTGTAGCAACTCCTTTGTATCTTTATTTTATCGCAATGTTGTGCCAAGTAAAGTTCTATATTGAAAGTTGATGCAAGATTTGGATTTCTGCGCAGTGACAGATTTTTAGCTGTCACGGATTTGAGCTTATCTCCCTGTAGAAAATTCAAAAAATTCTGAGAAAAATCACGCATATTCCTGAGATATGTACGCAACTTTCATTATTTTAGGCCAGATCCATCTGAGCAACTTAAGTGCCTCGAAAAAATTCGTCATTCCAGACTGTTCTGTTTTTGACAGATTCTGCCTTTTGTTTTGCATTCGCTCTTTTACTGTGTTTGTGTGGATTTCTTTGCTCCACAAAGCATTGGTGGCTGTAGCTAATGTCCAGAAGCTTTGGGATTGATTGTATCATTACAGAATATGAGAATTTTTGATTATGCACTAACCCTCTAATGAGAACTGTCTTGAGTTTGGTGTGAAGGAAGTTTTCAAGGATCAAGCGAGAAGGGTGATATTATGTGATCAAGAAGAGTGAAAAGCCTAAGCTTGGGGATGCCCCCGTGGTTCATCCCAACCATATTCAGAGAGACTCAAGCGTCTAAGCTTGGGGATGCCCAAGGCATCCCCTTCTTCATCAACAAACTTATCAGGTCATCTCTAGTGAAACTATATTTTAATTCTTTCACATCTTATGCGCTTTACTTGGAGCGTCTGTGTGTTTTTATTTTTGTTTTTGTTTGAATAAATTCGGATCCTAGCAATCCTTGTGTGGGAGAGAGACACGCTCCGCTTTTTCATGTGAATACTCATGTTCTTCACTTATATTTGTTGAGTATTCTTAACTAGCTACTGCAGTGCTTTTAGCTCCTGTTTTTCATGCATCTCTTCGAGCTGTTAGCACTTGTTTATAAATACTCTCTTGCTGCATTATATTATCATTTGGAGAGTTTATGTTTAAATAAATTATTGGTGTTTGTTTGGAAGAAAGAAAATGCTACATGTAGTAGTTGGTATTGGAAAAGACATATGCATTCTTGTAGATCATTGTCTTGTTTTGATTTGATGCTTTGCAATTGTTTTGAGCTCTCAAGTAGATCATGTTTAAGCTCTTGCATCATGTAGTTAAAGCCTAGTAGTGGAGAACTACCGTAGAGCTTGTTGAGACTTGGGATGCATATTTGTTCTCTCTAAGGTCTAGATATTTTCTGGTAAAATGTTTGAGCAACAAGGAAGACAGTGTAGAGTCTTATAATACTTGCAATATGTTTTTATGTGATTCTTGCTGTACCGGTTTATACTTGTGTTTGCTTCAAACAACCTTGCTAGCCTAAACTCTGTACTGAGAGGGAATGCTTCTCGTGCATCCAAAACTTGAGCCAAAACCCATGCCATTTGTGTCCACCATACCTACCTACTATGTGGTATTTCCTGCCATTCCAAGTAAATATTTCATGTGCTACCTTTAAACTATTCAAAACTTTATTACTCCTTATTTGTGTCAATGTTTTATAGCTCATGAGGAAGTATGTGGTGTTTTATCTTTCAATCTTGTCATTTACTTCTGACAGACTTTCACCTGGACTAGTGGCATATACATCCGCTTATCCAATAATTTGCAAAAAGAGCTGGCAACGGGGTGCCCAGCCCCAATTAATTACAACTTTCATTAATAATTCTCTTCACATGTTTTGCCCTGATTTATCAGTAAGCAACTTAATTTTGCAATAGACACTCCTCCATGGTATGTGAATGTTGGAAGGCACCCGAGGATTCGGTTAGCCATGGCTTGTGTAAGCAAAAGGTTGGGAGGAGTGTCATCTATAAAGAAACTAAAATACATGTGTAAACAAAAGAGAAGAGGGATGATCTACCTTGCTGGTAGAATAACGTCCTTCATGGGAGCCGCTCTTGAAAGTCTGGTTGACAAGGGGGTTAGAGTGCCCACTACCATTCGTTGACAACAACAAACACCTCTCAAATACTTATTTTGTGCTCTCTATATGCTTTCGAAAACTTAAAAAGCTCTAGCACATGATTTAATCCCTGCTTCCCTCTGCGAAGGGCCTATCTTTTACTTTATGTTGAGTCAGTTTACCTACTCCTTTCTATCTTAGAAGCAAACACTTGTGTCAACTTTGTGTGCATTGATTCTTACATATTTACTTATTGCACTTGTTATATTGCTTTATGTTGACAACTATCCATGAGATATACATGTTACAAGTTGAAAGCAATGCTGAAACTTAATCATCCTTTGTGTTGCTTCAATGCCTTTTACTTTGAATCTATTGCTTTATGAGTTACCTCTTATGCAAAACTTTTTGATGCTTGTCTTGAAAGTACTATTCATGAAAAGTTTTTGCTTATATGATTCATTGTTTACTCTTTATCTATTTGTTAGCAAACTATAGATCATTGCTTTGAGTCACTTCATTCATGACATGAGCCTTGCAATATATTGATCAAGATTGTGTGAAAGCATGTCTCCTCAGAAATTATTTGTTGTTATCGTTTTACCTACTCGAGGACGAGTAGAACTAAGCTTGGGGATGCTTGATACGTCTCCAACGTATCCATAATTTCTGCTGTTCCATGCTTATATTATACCATTTGCTACATGTTTTATATACACTTCGTATCACTTTTATGCATTTTCTGGGACTAACCTATTAACAAGATGCCACAGTGCCAGTTCCCTGTTTTCTGCTGTTTTTGGTTTCAGAAAGTTACTTCTGGAAATATTCTCGGAATTGCACGAAACAAAAGGCCAGTCCCTATTTTTCCAGCACGTACACGGAGTCCGAAGGAGAGACGAAGGAGAGCCACGAGGTGGCCAAACCACCTGGCGCGGGCCCACCCGCCGCGCCTGTGTGGTTTGGGCCCCTCGGGGGTCCGCCGACATCGCCCCTTCGCCTATTTATTCCCCGAGACGCGAAAACCCTAAAACACCGAGCCTTTCATCCAGAACATATTCGCTGCCGCCGCCGTCGTCAACCCTAACTCGGGGGGTTCTGAAGCTCTTCCCGGCACCCTGCCGGAGAGGGGAATCATCACCGGAGGGCTCTACATCGCCATGCCCGCCTCCGGAGTGATGCGTGAGTAGTTCATCCTTGGACTATGGGTCCATAGCAGTAGCTAGATGGTTGTCTTCTCCACTTGTGCCATCATGTTTAGATCTTGTGAGCTGCCTATCATGATCAAGATCATCTTATTGTAATGCTACATGTTGTGTTTGCTGGGATCTGACTTATATTGATACCTATGTGGAGCTGAATATTATATTATCATGTCTATGTCATTTGTGATCTTGCATGCTCTCCGTTACTTGTTGAAGCCTTGGCCAGTGAATACTTGTAACTCCAAGAGGGGGTATTTATGCATGATAGTTGGGTTCAACCTCTATTTAACCTGGGATAGTGACAGCAAGTTCTAAGGTTGTAGATGTGTTGTTGCCACTAGGGGTAAAACAGCAATGCTTTATTCAAGGATGAATGTATTGTTTACATTACGCACATTACTTAATGCAATTGTCTGTTGCTTGCAACTTAATACTGGAAGGGGTACGGATGTTAACCGGAAAGTGGACTATTTAGGCATAGATGCATGCTGGATAGCGGTCTATGTACTTTGTCGTAATGCCCAAATGAATCTCATAGTAGACACCACAGCTCACACATGCATGTTATATGCACTTATCAATTGTCAATTGCCCAGCTGTAATTTGTTTACCCAGCATGTTAGTTATCTTATTGGAGAGACACCACTAGTGAACTGTGGACCCCGGTCCATTCTTTTACATCTGAAATACAATCTACTGCAATCATTGTTCTCTACTGTTTTATGCAAACAAACATCATTTTCCATTCGATACGTTTAACCCTTTGTTTTCAGCAAGCCGGTGAGATTGACAACCTCACTGTTAAGTTGGGGCAAAGTAATTTGATTGTGTTGTGCAGGTTCCACGTTGGCACCGGAATCCCTGGTGTTGCGCCGCACTACACTCCTTCACCAACACCTTCGAAGCAAACCTCGTTTTCCTACTGGTCGATTAAACCTTGGTTTCATACTGAGGGAAAACTTACTGCTGCACTCATCATACCTTCCTCTTGGGGTTCCCAACTGACGTGTGACGTACAAGCATTGTTTCTGGCACTATTAACCTAGAGCCACCACACTACATCATACCTTTCTCTTGGGGTCTCCCAACGAACGTGTGTTTTCACGTCAACAGTCCCTTCTTCAAGAAACACCATCCCGACGTTCCTGGTATGAATCTGCTGCTGATGATTGGCGTCTGGGAGTTCTATGTGATAGTAGCCAAGCCCAGCTGCAGAGCTTCCCAAGTAACTTGCTATCTTTGGAGGTTTCTTTCTATCGGGGCACTCCTTAACTTCATGAGTAGTCATCTTACAGATGAAACATACAGCCTTCTTCTTGCACTCTTCCTTAGGATGCCCAGGCGACCCACAGTTCAAACATATATCAGAAGAGTAAGAAAACAGACTCCCTGTACTTTCCTTGCTCGAGCTAGATGATCTAGAGCCAGTAGACCCAAAATCAAAGGCCTTCTTCTTAGGGTGCTGCTGCTGCCTCTGATTCTGTGACTGCTGTTGGTTCTTGTGAGATCCTTGTTGAGCTTGCACGCCAGAGCCCTGTAAGGGTTGGTTCCCTACTTGATTCCCACCCTGTGGATCTCCATACCACGGGGGAGGCCCTCCCTGCCATTGTTGCTGCGGGAAAGGACTAGGGAACTGCGGGGGGAAGCCCCAAGGCGGTGGCTGGTTCGGGAAACCATACCCTAAAGAGAATTGAGTCCCCTAGGGTGGCCCTTGTTGCCCCTCATTGTTCCACTGCTGCCAGTTTGGATCTCCACCCTGTTGGTTGTTTCGATTTTTTCCTCTCCCCCTCCCTCGGCCTCTTCCTCCGTCTGCTATGTTTGAGTCTAGGAAGAAAGCTTCCAGGAGCGGGTCTGGAGGCGGATCAGAGCCGGCGGCGTGGGTGGAGGGGAGAGGTAAAGCTTGGCACCTCACCCTTCCTCTCGATCTAGGGTTTGCTGGGAGGTGGCTCGCCCTATTTGTGGTAGGTAGGGTTGGTGGAGTTGGTAAGATCTCGCTCCACAGCTGGCTGAAAAAGTGCCACTCAGTATCCTCGGTGTCCTGAGATTTGTCAACTACTCCATTGACTGGGTGGTTGAGTTTTTGAACATCAGCAACCCGCTCATTCCAAACCAGAGAAATCCACCTGTAGCTTCAAAGTGGATTAGGGCATCCTCTGCGAACTCTGAAATTCCAGGATTGGGACTCCGAGCACGACCTAGCAGCAATTGGCGCCTCACAGATCCGGGTTGACGAGGAATCAGAAGAGATTCATCATCACTGGCGTGACGAACTGAGCCCCGGAACTCACCGATTCACTCGAATGCCTCGGACTCGTCGCAGCACTCAGGTGCTCGACGATGGTGGTGCCTGGAGATGAAGCGCTGCTGCAACTTATGGTCGCAATGCTACTGCTCGAAGGATCGCTCTGGATCTGTTCCGGAGCGGCACCAAAATCCATCCCCTCGACCTGCAGTCTGCCTCGAGTCGATCCGTTGCTGCCTTGCGCAGCGACGGTGGCAGAGAGAGCGCTTCCCGCACCGCCCGCTTCAGGTCCCGGAAGTACCTGCCCGCTGCCGAAGGATCCTCTCCCGGGATCGCCTCCTCGAGAGCGATTAGCGCCATGGCGCTCTCCAACTCCTCCGGTGCCAGGCCAGCGGCGCCGCTCCTAGATCTGAGTTCTGGGCCATCTCGACTCAAATCCAAAGCCAGGACTGAACGAGAGCACACGGGTGAGGCTGAGCGTAGTGAGGCGCGCAAAATGGAGGCGGAGACGGCGTTAGATCGCCAGAGAGACGGAAGGGAGCAGGGAACTACGGCGGCACGGCGAAGCGGAGCGAAGGGAGAGGGTGGGAGGAGCGCGTCAGAGACATCTTTTGGCCCCTGATTGCTTCTATAAAGTTCAGGCTGGCCGAAGGCCCGCCGTAGGTTACAGTCAAAAAAAAGGCTCGGCTCCCCCTATGCAACATATTTGGAACTAGGAAGTATCCCGCGTACGTGTGTACCGTCTACATTGAGTTTCTTTCAGACTCAGAACTGTATTTTTCCAAGTCCCTCAAGAACTCTTCAAACGCCACATCAGACGACCCTCCTTCCTTCAGGGCGTCCGCCGCCATCTTCTTGGCCGCCTTGAGCCACTCTCTGAGCTTGTTCCCTTCATCCGCAGCCATCACCAGCCTCACCTTCGCCTCCACCTCCTCCGCCTCCACAATGTCCTTCTCGTAGCCCTCGACCACCACCCGACTTTCATCTCGTCCACAACATGCACCTTGTTCATCCTCTGCTCCGCGTACAACGGCCAGCAGATCATCGGCACTCCAGACACGATCCCCTCGAGCACCGAGTTCCACCCACAGTGCGTCACGAAGGCACCGACGGCTCCGTGTTGCAAAACCTCGGCCTGTGGCGCCCAGTTCTTCACCACGAAGCCCCTGTCAGCTGTCTTTTCTAAGAAACCCTCCGGGAGGGACGATTCCAGGTCCGGATCCTCGGACTCGTCCTTCTGCTCCGGTGGGTTGCGCACCACCCACAGGAATCTGTGGCCAGAGTTTTCTAACCCGCGCGCCACCTCGGCAAGCTGCGCCGCCGTGAAGGTGCCCAAGCTGCCGAAGCAGAGGAATACCACGCTCCGGTCCGGCTGCGCGTCAAGCCACTCGAGGCACGCGTGTCTCTCGCCGGCGCTCGCTGCCGTTTGTCCAGGAAGGACCAGGGGGCCGATGCAGTAGACTGGCGGCGTGGAGCGGCCAGGCGTGCAGAGGCCGTTGCTGAGTGCTTCGAGAGCCCTCGCCTCCAACCAATCAAAACTGTTGGTGAGAAAGCCTCTCGCCTCCGGCATGCGCCTGTACTGTCGCAATCGGTCCTGGGCCATGTCGCTCTCTCGGTCCGACATCACGATCGACATGTCCAACGCACGGATCGGCGGCACGCCGGGGAAGCTGAGCACGGTCTCGCCCATGTCCTTGAACGACGAAGGGGCGGCGGGGTAGTAGTACGGCAGGTGGAGCATGACGGCGAGGTCGCCCACCGCGGACGCGAAGAAGAAGTAGGCAGGGACCGCGAGCTCGGCGGCGACGTCGAGCGCGTCGACGCAGAACATGTCGACCACGAGGGCGTGGACCGCGGGGAGCGCGCGGAGGAATTCCAAAAGCGTGGTGTTGGCGGCGCGAAGCACGTCGATGGTGCGCTGGATCGGGTGGGAGTATTGTTGCTTGCCGCAGAACGGCGGCACGGGGAGGAGGTGGAACGTGATATCGGGTTGGCGGCGGCGAGGCTGGCAATTGCGTCTGCCGACACTGCGTCCTTGTCCGGCGGGTTCACGACGGCGACGACGACCGCGTGGCCGCGGCGGAGGAAGAGCTTGGCCAGCTCAACCATGGGGTTCAGGTGGCCTACGCCCAGCGAGGGGTAGAGCACCACCGTCTTCTGCGTCATAGTAGTACCGGCGCCCATGCTTCGTTCACGTTATCACGTACGTGGAGGCTAATGAAATGTGGAACAGAAGAGTGAGAGATGCGAGATCACGAATGAGAATGCCACTTCCAAAGACACGCATATAAAACATGGAAGCTCTCCCGTTCGATCCAGAAGAGAATGGGCAGGAGCCGTACGTACGTGGCACACAGTCTTTGGTACAGTATGTGATGTTGAATGGATACATTAGTTCGCTCTGAGCTTGACACGTACGGGATAGATGGTTCCAATTCAGCAATACGTGTACGAATCCACGAGGAATTGGCAAGTCGGCATTGCCAACCACTTGCTTCCACGCATTTCTGCCATCCCCGCATATTTAATCAGGCTTGTCGGTGTATATGTATACGCTAACCAACCTTTTTGTGTCTAGAAATCTTTATTATATACTTTTGTTAACACCCAGAACCGTCGTTAATCTGTTAATTATTGTTAACGGTTGAAATTAAACGAGACCAATCAGGACTAGACTTTGGTGACATATTTTTATAGAAGAATTAGTGAGAATTTCATAATTTCAGCACCACGGGTCGAATTCTGGTCACTGGGTCTAGCCACAGCTATCTTTACGACTTATGAATACTTACACGACCGAATTCTTCATGCACAACTAGGACTCCAGGAATCCGATCTAACGGCATATTGAAAATAGAAAATGTGGAAAATCTTTATGAACTGAACATGGCTCTAACCAAATCCCAGTTAATCACACGTATTATAATCAAACTCTCTCACTCCTCGCTGCGATGAGTCATGTAACACACCAGAACCTCGCTCTCGCCGTTCCCCCTCACTGCTACAGTGTCAAGGCGATTTTTGGGCTCCTCCCCGTCAATCCACCTAGCTCGCCGGCGAGCCGTGGGTTCCCTCTTCCTCCGCCGGCCGCTCCGGCGGCGGGAGGATGGGGGAACCCCGGATCTCGGCTTGTAAATAGTGTAGGGTTTGGTGGGGGTCCTCCCGGCGTCGTTGAGGTGTTGGCGGCGGTGTCGGCGAGGTTTTGGGTGTCGGTGCGCTCCTTCATCGACGGCGAAGCTCCTTGGATCTTCGGCGTGGCGCGCGCGACTTCTGGAGGCTGGGGATCCACGGATCCGTCGGCCTCGTCCGTCCCCGGGGTTTGCGAGTGGTGGTGCTGGAAGAGGGGATTCAAGGCGGTGGCGGTGCAGGGCTGTGGAGTGAAGGCGGAAGATCGGTGGCGCTGGCCACGGATCTGGAGCTGCTTGAGCTTGGGGGCTGCCCCCAGCCGATGTTTGTTCAGAGATGGCAGATCCTGCTCTACGGAGTTGGTGGATGTTGCGGTTCGTCAACGCCTTCGGGCTAGAAGCTTTTCTGCTCCTCGGGTGGTTGTTTTCGGCGGCTGGTTTCTTCGACGGCTCCGGCGGTGGAAGGTCAGTGCGTCGGAAGATCTTGAGGTTGAAGTTGGAGGAAGCCACGGCTGCCGTTCTTTGTTTTTCTCTTTGCGTGTTCTTGGGCGTGTTCTTGTTCTTCCTTTGTAATTTCATCAGTTTGAATACTATGTCCATTAGCAAAAAAAAAAAAAAAAAGTCATGTAACACACGTATGATGGAAGTCACATCTTTTTCAGCTATCTTTTTCTAAGGCAAGCAACTTTGACACGGGAATTACTTTTAGACCGCATGGAACATATTATTATTATTTTCCTAAAACAGAAAACAATAAGTGGAAGTCTGTTCAGACTTAAAGTTTCATCGAAGATCAAAGCATGCTGCCTACCATTCGGAAAAAAACAAAGGATGATAGAGGTCTGTTTTTCTGAATATAGCAAATCATAAAATATGTATCTGTAACTACAGTGCCCCTTGAACATCATATGTAAAGAACACTGGGACGGTTTTTTTTAAAGTACAACAAAATGATAAGAGAATACCTCATCAACGAGCAGGAACTTTGGTTCAGGTCAAATTCACTGGGAAAACAACAACAATTGCAGTCTAACTCACGGAAAGCCCAAACGTAGGCCGAGCTATATGGCTCCCGCTTTTTTTTTTTGAAATATGTACTTTTGAGCTTCCAAAAAATCTAAAAAAAAATTCTGATGGGAGATAATGTTGAGACCTATAGCTGTGCAAAATCTCAACAAAAAATCGTAATATTTCGTCCTGGGAAAAAAACACAAATCTGGCAAAGTTTTCAAATTTTTGAATCTCGGCACTGTTCACTATCCAGAACTGCGGATTTATCTTTTTGCCCAGACCAAAATATTATGAATTCTTCACTGACATTTTACACAACTGTTGATCTCAACACTATCTTCACACATAATTTTTGTTTTGATTTTTTAGACAAACAAAAGTGCAAATTTCAAAAAAAATCAAAAACGAGAGCCATATAGCTCGGCCTCCATATTGCTGCACTCACTACCTCATCACTACGATAGATCTTCAACCGGGAGTCTACCACACATTCCCATGGATCTCAGAAGTAGCCCATTATTGTGCTCACCAGACAAAACTTGAGCCACCTGTCTTCAGCTGTGTCAACCATGCTCATAGGATTAGTCCATGTTCTGTAGCTTTTATGCTTCAGAATGCATCTTGTCGTGGCTGTGTAATAGATGGTGTACTATGCACTTATAAGTTGATACGAAATGGAGCGCATCTTCCTTGTTCAATAAATGAATAGTGAGGCTATGCTTGTGCACTACTTCCAACGTTTGTTGCATCCATATGTGTGATGGCGTGGATCACACGTTAGCTAGGAACCCTAAGAGTAATGTATGATGTAGCGTAGCAGCAGTTTTCTCTTAATTACAAAACCAAGGTTATCGAACTAGTAGGACTCAGAAAAGGCTTCGGCTAGGTGATAATAGCAATGGCGCCGTAAAGAGCTGTTGACGTGGACCTACGCACACACGAACAAACTAATTTGCTCCAACGAAACAGAGAGGGTGTCAATCTCTCCGGCTTGCTGAACACAAATAATTAAACGTATGGTGGAAAATATTATGGAAGTAAAAATGACCAGCGAGCAAATTAGTAGGAAAAGCTATTAAAACGGTTGTAATCAATGTCGGAAAATAGGACCGGGATCCACAGTTCACTAGTGGTGTCTCTCCAAAAGAGAAACGTGTTGGGTAAACAAATTACAGCGGGGCAACTAACAAACATGGGCGCAACTCAATACTATCATGACACAAAGTTCACCGTTTCATTTAATATGGGCATGACGTCAAAATACATAGACCGTTATCCAACTGCATCTATGACTAATAATCCACCCGGGATCGCTATCCAGCAAGTCTCCCGAAAGTATTAAGTTGCAAGCAACATATAATTGCAATAAGCATGGTGCGTAATGTAAGCAATGAGTACAACATAAAGCAATAAACACCGTTGTTTTATCCTTAGTAGCAACAGCACATCTCAAGTCTTAATCATTTCTGTCAATCGAGCTCAGACAAGGGATGCATGAACCCACTATCTAGCATAAATACTCCCTGTACTGACACAAGTAATTATTTCGGCCAAAGCATATACAAGCATCGAAGAGCATGCAAGATCATAAATAAAACATATCATAGATAAACTGAACAATAATGTCATGACTCCATAATTCATCGGATCCCCGCAAACACAACACATAGTATTACATAAAGATGATCTCAATCATGTAGGCAGCTCATAAGATCTAAACAATGGAGCACAAAGGAGAAGAGACAACCATCTAGCTACTGCCATGGACCCGTAGTCCCGTGGTGGACTACTCACGCATCACTCCGGAGGCAGGCATGGTGGTGTAGATGCCTCCGGTGACGATATCCCCCTCCGGCAGGGTGCCGGGAAGAGTTTCAGAACCCTCCCGATCTAGGGTTGGCGACGGCGGCGACCTCGGATGTTTTCTGGAAAATATGATCGGGCATCGAGGGTTTCCGGGACGAAGACAATTTATAGGCGAAAGGGCGACTCGAGGAGGTCTCGGAGTTGACCAGGTGGGGCCCCTGCAGGCGTCCTCCTGGCGCAGTCTTTGTTTCCATGTAAAAATAATTCACGTAAATTGGCAGCTTATTCCGAGAAAATTCCCTGACTAGCTTTTCTGAAACAAAAAGACAACAAAAACAGAAACTAGCACTGGGCATCTTGTTAATAGGTTAGTTCCATAAAATGTGCCAAAATGATATAAAAACATTGTAAAAGCATGTGGCAATGATATATATTATGCATGGAACAACCAAAAATTATAGATATGTTTGAGACGTATCAATGTGATGATAAAAGAAGGGACCATGGCTTTTGTTATCATAGAAAATATTGTGTTCTTTGTAACTAGTATTTTCGTAACTACGAATATAAAACTTTCACACCTAACCAATTGAATTTTTTCCTAAAAATAAATATACCTTACTTATAGGAATGGAGGATACATATGGTTTCTCAAGCATGACGTGTCATCAGTTAGGAATTTATTATCACCAGTAGCAATGCACGGGCAATTTCCTAGTCAGATCGAAAAACTTTTTGATTGTCAAAAAAATTTTGAAACTCCAGGTACCTCAGGCGTTTGGGTTTGTGCCCGGGGTCCGAAACTCTCTCTCTCTCTCTGAACACCTAGATATGGTTGTAAAACCTAATTAACTTTGACTATTGATGCATAAGATCGCATATTCACATTGAGTTGATCAACTCCATATACTACACGTGTCACAACGGTAGAAAAGGTGATCACAATGTTAGTAAAATGGATCTTGAATGCCCCTCAATCAGACATTGTTCTTTCTCTTTCTCTACTATTTCCATGTGTTCATCGATCAATTAGTTCATGTTTTTCATATGTCATGCTAGTAGGTAGTTATTATTTGTAGACTATCTGATTATCCCTAGTTTGCATGGATTGGTTGCTCGTATGACCTCCAAGTTCATACAACTTTTGACCAGGGTGAGCCACACCCCCCATCGACTCTGGTAGCGAAGCACTTCACCTCAAAAGTGGTGAAGTTGCAAGGCAAGAACAAGTTGAGGGCAGAGAGGCAGCCAACTGGAAGCAAGCAGATAATTGATATCTTTTCGGGCATCATAGCTTTTAGACCACAAGCGTGTAATAATTGTAGCACGCACTCTCCTTAGTCCACCTAGCTCTAGTGTCTATTTATGTTGCTTTGTTGCCAATGGTGGAATCGAATATATAAATACAAATTTTTAGTTTCCATATGAATTGTTAGCGGCTATATAGACTTTTTATGCAAGCCTAACTCATGAAATCATTTTTTTATTCCAATTTCCCATATGTATTTCAATACAAATGGGTTTTTTTCTTCTAAAAATCAAATACTGCAATATGTTTGGTTTGTGTTCAATTATTATGATGTATTTTAAGAGAGTTTACTCACTTGTAATGTTGTAATAAGTTATCTACACTAAATAATTCTAGCGCCCCCAACCATTGTCTAGCTATTGTTTTTGTTCACATAGAGTTTGTAAACCAAGTTGTCAATCTCGTTTAATTTTCTGTGCCGAATTCGGTATGCAAAATAGTACCACTAGATGATTGTGAAAGAACGAGGATGTCGCCTAGAGGGGGGTGAATAGGCGTTTTAAAATAATTACGGTTTAGGCTTGAATAAATGCGGAATAAAACTAGCATTTAATTTATCAAGCACAAAACCTAAACAAGCTAGGTTCACCTATGTGCACCAACAACTTATGCTAAGCAAGATAACAACTATGTGATAGCAAGATAGAGAACTTCAAGCTCGATGGCTATCACAAAGGTAAATGCATAAGTAAAGGGTTTGGGTATAGAAGTAACCGCAAAGTGGACACGAGGAGATGTTTCCCGTAGTTCCTTCCAAATGGAAGTACGTCTACGTTGGAGGGGTGTGGAGCCTCCTAGGCACTCCAATAGCACCGATGTGCTCACACTATTCTCCGTGAAGTACGTCTACGTTGGAGGGATGTGGAGCCTCCTAGGCACTCCAATAGCACCGATGTGCTCACACTATTCTCCGTGAGCTTCACCCATGAGGGATTGGCTCGTTCCACTATGAGGTCGACTTGAGGGCGTTGACCAAACCAATACACCAAGGTTGAGGAACTCCACAATGAGTTGGAGTCTCCCAACAATGTCCCGGAGCACCTCGCAACAAGTTGGGCCTCCGAAACACACAAAGACCTCCTAGGGTTACAACCAACCCAAGAGGCAATCCACAAAGAGTAATAAGCTTCTCAAACTTCACCTCCACGTATCACCGTAGAGAACTCAAACCGATGCACCTAATGCAATGGCAAGAACACAAGAAGTGCTCAAAGTTCTTCACTCTCAAATCCCACGAAAGCAACTAATGCTATGGAGGAAGATGGGAGGAAGAGCAAGGAAAACAACAAATGAATCCCAAGATCTAAATCCAATGAACTCCCCTCACTTAGAGGAGAGATTGATTGGTGGAAATGTAGATCTAGATCTCCTCTCTCTTTTCCCTCAAGAAGGAGCAAGAATCATTGGAGGGATTGAGAGATAAGCAAGCTCAAGAGGGTCAACAATGGAGGAGAAACACGAGCTCAAGAGATGGGGTTCATTGGGGAAGAAGACCCCCTTAAATATGACCTCAAAAATCTGCCCGTTATGTGGAAATCATGCCCAGGGGCGGTACTACCGCCCCCCGGCAGCGGTACTACCGTTCTGGGGATTTCGGGCGCTCAAATCGCGCCCAGGGGCGGTACTACCGCCCCCGGCAGCGGTACTACCGTTCTGGGGATTTCGGGCGCTCAAAACGCGCGCGGTACTGGACCCCGGGCGGTACTTGGGCGGTACCGGTCTGGTACTACCGCTGCACAAAAACTGCAGAAACGGCCAAACGAAAACGACGATATCTTGATCATCCGAACTCCGTTTTTGATGATCTTGGGCTCGTTGGAATCGCAACGAAGAGCTCTCCAAGATCATGCAGAGAAACATCATAGTCCAACAAGGGAGGATAAAACCAAAAGGGGAAGGTTAAACCTCTCAAAAATAGAACAACCGGTAAATCCTCCAACACCAAAAACGCAATAAGTTTTTCTTACGAAATCCGTTTTTGATGAACTTGAGCTTGTCTTGAAGATCATGACAAGCTCTAAAACCACACATGGAGAAATCCCAAATAAGAATCAAGAAAGATGATGCTAGGTATGCAAAGGTTTGAGCTCTCTCCAAACGATAGGATCAAGTAACTCATTCGAGAGCCCCTCTTAAAAGTGTGGCAACTATCCTATAATCCGGTCTCTTACTAACACCATGAGACCGGTAAAATAGAAACCCAATCAAGGTCATACCTTTGCCTTGCGCAATCCATTTGAGCTAGATGATGACGATCTTGATCACCTCAAGTTGGATCACCTTTCTTGATTGCGCTCCGCTTGGTGAAGACTTGTGAAATGCTCCCCCATACACAATATGGGAGAGCCACTTTTAGGAACATCTTCACTTGACCATCATCTTGATGACGACCACTGCTTGACGTCATCCGCCATGGGCTATATGGAATCTTCCTTTTGATGCATGCCCATGGGAAGATACCTAACCCCACATAGATACTCCACACACACACATGTATATGGGTTAGTTCACAAAGCTATATAGACGATTGCTTACCATACCATTGGATCACAAGATCCCACATGGTACAACATGTAGCTTTGTGTGTTGATCACTTGAATCCATCCTTTCCACTTAGCCTTGATCAACTTTGTATCTTTTCTTCTTTATTGATCAATGATGATGTCTTGAAGATGAGCATGAATATCCACGGTATTCTATTCTTCAAGACATACTTGCAATATGCTCAACTCTATATAAGACCATTCTTCATATAAATCCTTGAATAAGATCTTGGTCATCTTATAAGCTTCTAGAGTCCAACACATGAACTCCAATCTTTCCTATGGATAAGATCTATAAGAATATCTCAATGCAAACATTAGTCCATAAGGATAGTCATTAATTAACAAAACCACACATGGGGGCACCATGCTCTTTCAGATTATTTTCTTCCTCTAGCGATACCGCTTAATTGCTCTTGTAAAACTGTAACAATATATTTTGTAGAAAAGAAACTGTAATAATAATATGTTACACGTAAAAAAACATGATTTTTTTACATGATGTATCAACTGTTTGGTATGTGCATCTTTATATACTTATCAGTAAATCTGGTTTCTATGTATTTTTGGCTTTGTTGCCAATGGTGGAATTGAATATATAAATACAAACTTTTGGTTCCCATATTAATTTTCCATAATTTAGTGACCATATAGATTTTTTCTGCCAGTCAAATTAATGATATCATTTTAGTTTTATTCCAATTTCCCATATCTATATTTCAATCTCAATGGATTTTTATTCCAAATATCAAATTCTGCAAGATGTTTGGTTTGTGTTCCATGTGTTAGCATGTACTTTCATACATAGTCTACTGATAACTAGTAGTACAGTTGCAACAATTTATCTCCATTATATTATTCAAACAATTGTTTTAGTTCATATAGAGTTTATAAAAAAAGTTGTCAATCTCGTTTAATTTTATGTTCCGAATTTGGTATGCAAAATATTAGCGCGAGATGATTGTTTTATTCCTCTAGCGGGTACCACTTAATTTCCTCTGTAAAACTATAATAATATATGTTACCAGTACAAAAAATGACTTTCTATCTAGTTTCTGCACACATGTATCTAGACATGTTTTAGTGCAAGATTCATGTGAACCTTCCACTAAAACATGTCTAAATACATGTGTGCAGAAACTAGCTAGAAAGTCTTATATTTTGATACAGAGGGAGTAATTGCTAATGAAAGTGATAAATATCTGTCCAGGAAATAACACTTTTCGTACTAACTTATGACTTATGATTGCACTCCGTATATTATATATGATTATTTCCTTAGTAACATCACTTGTCTTGTTCATATTTTAAATCCATCTGGCATCGGCCAAGTAACATCACATTATCTGCACTCCATGGATCGGCACCTTGTAAATGTACAGGTACACCAAACATTAGAAGCGTGAATTTGCACAGTATTTGTGAGCAAAAAGAGACTGGCAAGAGGATAAACAAGAGCAGCCATGGTTTCATGTCCAGTAATTTTAGAGAGACATCTGAGTAGTTGCTTCACCTAGGACGACCCCAAATAAAATACTGAATAACACTAAAGTCAATGAACAGATAAATTCACAAAAATTTAAGTATTTTTTTAAATCGATAATATGCCAGTACTGATTTTTTTCCCAATTGTATTCAGCCATAGTGAAAAGGTTGAGATCAGTATAATAATTAAAATTTATGAACATCTACAGACTTTCCTTCGTGTAAGATTATCCAGCCGGTAAATTACTTATTTCCGATTCAAGAATTAAACTCAGTTTATCTGAATTTTATCTCCGGGCATATTCAGTCTCCCAAATATTTTGCACATTCTAATACAGGTATAACAAAATCGATGCAGAACTAAACTGACTGGGAATAAATAGAAGCGCGCGCACACAGCAAGAATTTGGTTCATATCCATTCTTTCCCAAAGCCATTCCCTACACAATTAGATAAAAGAGGAGTAAATACATGTTAAATAGAAAACTGAAGATACTTAAGTAAATCCTTGTCTTTGGTTGTCCCGTATTGTTACAATACATAGAAATTTGAGACAATACAACAGATTGGAGGAATACCATGCTGCGCATGGAACATGCCAAATTAAAAGTTAAAATATTGCAATGCTAATAGCATCTCCAGTCGGAGCGCCCAAAGGGCCGCCCAAACCATTTTTTTTGCCCATTGGGGCTTTTCGGACAAAATCTGCTCCCACTCGCGCACCCAAAGCCCAAATTGTGTCCGGCGCCTGTCCGGCACCGCCCCAACAAACCCTCCGCTTAGGGTGTCTTGCGGCGGCCCCGGACACAACTTTGTGTCCGCTTAATCCAATCATTTGCTTCCACGTAGCTGTCTCATCTCTCTCTCCTCTATCCATATATTTTCCCCTTCGATTGCGCAGCACAGGCGCCGTCGTCCTCCTCCTCGGCGAGCACGACATGGGCTGCCCGCATGCGCAGCACGGGCGCCGCCGTCCTGGAGGTCGCGCCAAGCAGGTCGCCGTCGCGGGCTTGTCGTCGGCGCCGGTGGAATTCGGCTCGAGGAGGACGACACGGAGGCCGTCGGCGCGGGGGAGCTTGGGGAGGAGTTCGCGGGTGGTGAAGGCGAGCACGGGGCGGGCGTCGGCGACCTGCTTGGCGATCTCGGCGGGGGTGTTGAGCTCCGTGGACTGGCCGTCCTCCTCCACCACCACCACCACCACCACCTCCTCCGCGTCCGAGCTGACCTCCGTCCCCTACGACGCGCCCGCGCAAACTCACGCGCAGGCGCCGGTGACCTGCAAGCCCCTGCCCGGCCGGCCGGCCCCAGGCGCGGCAGTGCACGGGCCGCGTCTCCAAGCGGAAGCCCCGGCGCCCGCCCACCACCTACATCAGCGCCGTCCCGCCCATGGTGCAGGAGATCACCGGCTTCGGCGTCCCCGCCGCCGAGCACGCCTCTGCTGCCACAGCGGCCCCGCCGCGCAGGCCGGACCCGCTCGCGTTCGTGCTCCCCACGCTGGACACGTCCGCCTGCTTCCTGCTCGACCGCGCGCCGTCGCCGCCGCAGAAGCGGCGTTGGGAGGACAAGACGTCGGGCGGAGCGGCGGCGGCAGTGGGTGCTGGAGCGGACGAGTCGTCTCTGCGGCTGATGCAGGAGCTGGAGGCGATGATGAGCGCGCCGGCCGCCGTGTCCGCCTTCCCGACGTTGGAGAGCTGGGGAATGAGTTTGTCCAAAACGGTTGGGGTGTGCGACTGGGGAGCGAGGCTGCCCATCGGTGATTACTCGTCCGGACACGCCCCAAATCACCCATCCGGACACCCTTTGGGCAGCCGTTTGGGCGGGACGACTGGAGATGCTCTAACCAGGACCAGTTGGACAGTAGGAACCTCCATGCATGCTATGTTGTGAATTCGAACTGGCTGGCAATCCTCCACGGCGATGGTTCCGGTAACATGCATACTCCTGTACTGGACACCAGTTTGCGAAAGGTGGGCGAGGATTCACAACGCCGGCGGAGAGGGCCGCAGTGACGGTGGCGGCTACAGCAGCAGCCGCGATGCCCTGTTTCTCTTGGGCTGCAATCGATGCTCCTATTTCAATTGTGCCCTCGATGTGCTGTCTGTGTTGAATAGTTTTTTGTTTTGTTTTGGAAGCTGTGTTATATAGTGATACCACCCATATCGCCGCGATGCCCTGTTTCTCTTGGGCTTCAATCTATGTCTAGATATATGTAAATTTGAACTAGGTTGAGACATCCTTTTGTGAACGGAGGGAGTAGTACGTTTTTTTTTGCAGTTCGTAGTTCTTTTGTTGAGCTTTCACATGATTCCATGGTTGACGTTTACATTTTGCTTAGACTTTCTTTTTAGTTGTCAGAGCCGATATTCTCCACATCCGACAGAAACTGGAGGAACGCTACCCGTGAGGAGCCCCCTTCCTCCAGCGCTGCCTCCGCCTCTTCTTTGCGAGCAGCCACCTGCTCCCTTAGCTGCCTTCCTTCCTCGCCCTCGATCACCAGCCTCACCTTGGCCTCGACCTCTTCCGCCTTCACAAAACCGCCCTGTACCCATCGAGCTCCACCGCGACGCCCATGTCCTCCGTCATGCACACCTTGTTCATCTTCTGCTCCGCTTCCAGTGGCCAACACAGCATCGGGACGCCCGCCGCGACGGCCTCCAGCACCGAGTTCCACCCGCAGTGGGTCACGAACGCGCCGGTTTCGCGGTGGCGGAGCACGTCCACCTGAGGCACCCACGACTTGACGACGAGACCCCTGTCCTTGGTCCGCTCTAGGAAACCTTCCGGCATGAGCGCGTCGAGGTCCGGTTCCGGGCGCACCTCCAAGTATTTCTTCACGTCGTCGCTCTCGGCCGGCGTGCGCACGGACCATAGGAACCGCTCCCCGGACCTCTCCAGGCCAACGGCTATCCTTGAGCTGCTCCGCGGAGAGCGTGCCCTTGCTTCCAAAGCAGAGGAACACGACGCTGCTGTCCGGCTGCGAATCGAGCCACGCGAGACACTCGTTCCTCTCCGCCGCGTCGTCATCCTTCGCGCCCTCGCCGACCAACGGCCCGACGCAGTAGATCGGCGGCAGGATCCTGCCGGGGACGCAGAGCGGGTCCCTGAGCGACTCCACCGCCCGGCTCTCCAACGACTCGAAGGTGTTCACCAGAACGCCCATCGTCTCGGTGTTGCGCTTCCACATGTTTGTCAGGATCTTGCACATCTCGTCCTCCGGGTGCTCCAACAGCTCCTTGACTAGATGAGACGCCGGCATGGGCGGAACACCAAGGAAATCGAGGGGCGTCTCCCCGATTTCCTTCAAGCCCGTCTGCCTGCTGGCAATCAGCGCAGGAACCTGGGTGAGCACGGACAGGCACGAGGCGCCTGAGGCGAAAAACGTGTAGACCGGGACGCCGAGGTTGGTGCAGACGTCCACGGCGTGGACGCAGAACATGTCGAGGACGACAGAGTGCAAGCGCTTCCTGGGGATGGAGCGGAGGAAGGCTTCGAGCAGCTTGTTGTACTCGAGCAAGAGCTGGAACATGAGTATGAAAGGGTTCATGTTGCCGGAGGCGGCGAAGTCTGGGGCAGGGAGGGGGGGAGGACATGGAAGGAGATGGACGGGTTGGAGGCGGCAATGCGCTCGATGAGGGTGGCGCCGGAGTCGGACGACTTGAAGGGCGGCTCGAGGAGCACCATGGTGACGTTGTAGCCGTGCTTGAGGAAGACGTTGGCCAGCTCCGTCATGGCACCGACGTGGCTGCCGCCGGCGCCAGGGTACATGACTACAGTCTGCTTCATCTTGTCTGTCTGGAAGGTGGTTGAATCAATGGGAATCTTTTGGGAGATGGCAATGGCAATGTCAGCGTGGAAATTGCTTGTGGTGCCTCGCGCGACTTATAGCTGCGTTCTGCCTTGCGGGTGAAGTAGTTTGGACCTAGAACCTATTGTCAAAGATATGAAAATTATATTATACTAAGTATATATATGGAGAGAGGAGTCCGAACAAGGCACCTTGGAGCCTTATCCTCTCCCCGTCCACAGTGCAGAGAGGGCGACTTTTGGGCGATTCGAGCCGCTCCACCTCGCCGCCGCTAGATCGGCGGGTTCCTCACCCTCCGGCGGCTGCTCCGGCAGCGGGAGGATGGGGAAGCCCCGATCTGCGGCGTGTATATAGTGTAGGTTCGGTCTCGGAGCTAGCCGGCGGCGTTGGGGAGTGGGCGGCGCGGCCGGAGTGGCGTTTTGCGACGGAGATCTTCCTCTCCGGCGGTGGAGGTTTCTCTGCTGCCGATCTTCCGTCTTCGGCGTGCTCGGGGCTCGGTGGAGCTGCTGGGCGCGTCTTTCCCTCGCCGGAGTCCGCGGGACGGCGGATCCGGGCTGTTGAAGATGTGGAGGAGCTGCGGCGTCTCGGCTTCGACTTCGTCGGCGTCCTTTGGTGTGGCCCTTCGGGGCCGGCGTTCGGTGACACTCCTGTGCGCTCGGGGACTGTTCTCGATCCAAGGCTTGAAGGAGAGCAGGAGCGGCGGCACGCCACCGACGGCGCCATGGATGGCGGCGTGGCCGAGTTGCAGGAAGGTTGGTTCTGTATTTTTGGTTTACTTTGAGGTCCTTTCTGTAATGTGCCGAGTTGTTGTCAGTTATCTCACTAGCAAATAAAAAAAAGTATATATATGGAGAGAGAGTTGATTGCGAAATCTACCTTGAATAAAGTACTTTGTGGAAGGCAGTGGTGGAGGAGTTCCACACGCGGTGGTGTCTGCAATTTGGAATCTTTGGATAGCTGGGTACCTTCCGGAGGAAGCATACACGTGATAGAGGTTTGAATCGGTCTTCTAATCGTCATTAGCTCTCGTTTGGAAAAGAGCGAGGAGACTTTGAATTGTTTTACACTACTCCCTCCGTATCAAAACGTAAGATGTTCTAACTCTTTTTTGCCACATGAATCTTGCACTAAAACATGTCTAGATATATGTGGACAAAAAAAGATAGAACGCCTTATATTTGATACGAAGGGAGTAGAAGGTAAGTGCGCTTGAGCAATCATTTGAAGAGGCTAATTATCTAACTATCGATTGCCACTAAGCTAAATCGCTTGAGCAATCATGATCTTGCTATAAATGTACGCAGTGAAAGAAAGCAACTCATGTGTGCAGTGAAAGAAAGCAACTCACGTGTGTGATTAAAGGGCAATCTATTAAAAATTTATCACTTAGCCAACCATATATAACTGGTACTTTAGAGTAAGAATCAACATCATTTATACCATATGTACCTTACCATATCATCGGTGTATCGAAGACAACAACTTCAAAACAGCTCTTATAGTTGTCAACTAACATATGCAGTTTTAACATGTTTCATTATGACAAATCTCGCCAATTTATATGTACAATTTTTTTGTTGCAAAACTCCATACCTAGGAGCTAGTGAAAATGTGAAATCTATATCTGCAAAGATGAGACAAACAGACGCATCAAGGGACATGTTAGGTTACTCGTACACATTGCATCTGTGCCTCACCAGAAGATGGCTAAGGAGAAAGATGGTTTGGAGCATATTATGCACTAAGTTTGCTTCAGTGTATTTATTTTGGCTGTATCCGGAGAGACGCAAACACGGGCGTTTGTTGTTTCCTATACTCTCGCCACTTGGCCAAGTGACACTTGAAAAAATTCGTCTATGTGACAGCCATATGAGGAATGGTGAATGGAATAATGTCGCGGCGTGACGACAGTGCGGCGGCGGAGGTAGCAGCTGGAGCTGCCCACGCGGTACAGTTTGCAGCCGGAGTGGACATACGCATACATATATCTACAGTGTAAAATCTATACGTATATGTCCGCCAAAATATACAACACGAAAAATGTGCGGAACAACGAGATGTATCTACTCATCGAAGGAAATTTCAAACGGTTGAACGAGTGCAACGAATTTGACAAAACTTGTCTAGAAATAGTACAAACTTCGAGCCGAAATTAGCAGGTTACAGTTGACGAAATTCGAAACCAATCACGGAAATGGAATCTACTCGCCGACGCACATATATTTCGTATACATTTTATCTCGAATCCCAACCGTGTAGTCCAGAACTAAGGCAAGCGGGCCCACACCCGTAGGAGATCCATCCATCAGTCCCTGCCATGCGGGCCACATAGAGGATGAGGAGGTTGAGGCACGAGGATGCTTGAAATCTAGGGAGCTTAGTACTTTCAAGGATGAAACTAAATTCCTACTAGGAAGAATAGGCGCGGCGTGCCAAGATATTTTTTTTCGGCTGCTTCCTGCAACTTTTATTCTTTCTGATGTGAATGCAAAAGAATAAGTGTCGAGGGTGGTATATTAGTGTTGTTTCTGCTGTTCGTTAGTGTTGCTTTGAGTAAGAATTATATAGTAGGTAGTGCTGATGTATGCTAGCATGTTTCATGGTCTGTACTTGATCTGAAATAAAGTGTAGCAGTGATGAATTGAAGCACGTTTTACTGTTTATATTTAATCTAGGATAAAGTGTACTTTTTGTTAAGTGAAACCTGGGTTTGCCTTCCTTTGACATTTCCAGGCGCTGGAAATATTGTGGCCTGATATTGACTTACTTACAATAATTCACTGTCAAATTATTTGATCACTAATTTAGATTATATATGTACCATGTGGTGATAGCTAACCTATAAGTTTTTAACTTTGCTTCACACGTTTAAATATTGCATGAGAAAGAGGAAATTAATTCTTTAGTCAAGTGTCCATTATATGGCCTGCACCTATAAGCTTAATGTAGGTAGCAACAGGGTATATTACAGAGTGCAGTAACTCAACTGATGTAAATAGCTGCCTTGCTAGTACATAGATGCTGCAGGACTAATCGTCGATAGATAAAAGGTGATAGCTAGTTTACATAATTACACAGGCCTTGTAGATACGTAATATTACAGGATTGCGAGATTGTTTAACCCTACTGACAGTACATGAGTAACATGACATAGCGGTATTGTACATTGTTATCCTCGTAATAAAAGTTGTCTCAGTAGTTGCTTGTTGAAGATTGTAAATTTCGGCAGCTTGGTTGTTCTTTTATCTCATGCTATCTACTTAATTCATCTCTGGAAGTGAAACTCTGTTGTGATGGTCTAAGATTTGTGCAATTAACGTTTGTATTCGACAGTTACCTGATGAAACCGGGGTCTCTATTTAGATGGAAAGAGTTTCTTGGCTGACCCTTTCTTTTTGTTGGTTACACTGCAAGCGATAGACAGATTACATGTGCTTAGTGAGTCAGTGCAACATATTTTGTTATGGAAAAGACTTGCAATCAGCCGACCGATCGTGGCCAAAAGATCGGTCGCCCTCCACGCGCGCGTGTCGCTCTGTGTGCGGGCCCACCCATGTGCGTACTAGCTTATTTCCAGTCTCTGTGAGCACGTACGTGCTAGTTTATTTCTCTCTACTACTCGCTGCATACACGCGCTCATGTCGTATTTTTTGTTGTTACGTGCTAGGAGTAGCTATTTGTTGCATGCACATACAGACAGCTACGTAGATTTTCTTGCTGCCTCCACACACGCGCAGCTAGCTGGTTCTTGGCGTGTTTGTCTAGTTTGTTCCCACATTATCGTCCGGTCATGTCGGCGACCATCCTGATCAAGTCGGCCCGTATCCCACTCGAAAATGGAGCCCTCAGAGCTACACCTATTACGCCTCCGGCGTTCCGCATTTTAACTATTTCTAGGAGACGACGGAGCAGTGGGAATGTGACCGCAGTCGTCAGATCTAGTGCCGAAGGGCCTCCAAGGAGTTGGATTCATGGCCGATGGTATCGAATTGGCGAGATCAGGCCACCATGGATGATTGTACACTTAAGTTTCTTTCGTGAGTTTTTCAATGTTGCATACGTCTTTTAAATTTGTAACAAACTTGCACCAGTGTTGTTGAGAAACAACACGTGAGATCTTGCAAAATATTTTGAGCGTTTTGCTACAAGTTTATGTTTCCCCCCTGATTTTTCAATGTTGCACACGTACTTTCAAATTGTAACAAACTCATATGACTTTTGTTGTAGAATCAAATACCATATGTTGTAAGGTTTTCCAATCGTTTGCTTCAGCGCGATTTTATATGATTTCTAAGATGTTTTAGTGCTTTCAAAATGGTGCAAATACATAATTGTTTTGTTGTATTCGTTTGCGATCTTTGTTAAATTAGTTGGTAATTTTTGTTGCAAATGAATTTACAGCAAAATATATGTTGCTTAACCACTTTGTTATTGTTGCAACCACGTTTTTTCTGTTGTTATAAGTTATTATTTTTGTTGAAATAGTTGGTGATTTTTGTTGCAAATGAATTTGCAAGAAAACATTTGTTGCTTAACCACTTTTTAGTATTCCAAACACATGATTTTGTTGTTGTAATCGTTTGTAAATTTTGTTGAAGCTATTGGTAATTTCTGTTGCAAATGAATCTGCATGAAAACATGTGTTGCATACTCGCTTTTTAATTCTTGCACACACATGGTTTTTTCTCGTAATAGTTTATGATTATTGTTTAAACTATGGTTGATTTTTGTTGCAAAGAGATCTGCAAAAAAAAATGTTTTTAATCACTTTCTGCAGCATTAATTGTTTTTTAAAATCTTACAACATTTTTTGTACTAGTATTCTTTTATGTAGAGCGGGTTAAATTTTTGTTGCAATATTAAGAATTTTTTGCATCATATCGGTCCGTGTACAACATTTGGTAATCTATACCTCTTATAAAGCAAAACTCCACTAAGTGCATTTATTATTTTTCTATCTCAACATGCAAGCTATTCACATCATCCATGTTATTAGCTAATCAATTGTCCATGTCATTTCCACTAATACTTATTAATATACACATAACATTCCTCCAACCATCTAATAGTACACAATAACAATATATAGTACACACGCAATTCATGTCTATGAAAATTTAGTATATCGACTATGACCAATTAATTTTCGTATATTAATTTAATATGTCATACCTCTTATACCATTTTATTTACACGATATAGTTTCTAAAGTGATACCCGCTGCAAGCCTGCAACGCGCGGGGTATCTTCTAGTTGGAGAGAATAGTCACCGTTGCGCATGGGTGGGCTCCACCCACGTGATTAACAACCACGCAGCTCACGGGCTACACACGGGACGCACCGCTAGAAAAGCACCAATAGGGATTTTCAACTTTGCTTCACGTGTTTAAATATTGCATGAGAATGAGGAAATTAAGTCTTTAGTCAAGTGTCCATTGTATGGCTGCACCTGTAAGCTTAATGTAGGTAGCAACAGGGTATATTACAGAATGCAGTAACTCAACTGATGTAAATAGCTGTCTTGCTAGTACATAGATGTTGCAGGACTAATCGTCGATAGATAAAAGCTGGTAGTTTACATAATTATACAGGCCTTATAGATACGTAATATTACAGGATTGCAATATTGTTTAACCCTACTGGCAGTACATGAGTAACATGACATAGCGGTATTGTACATTGTTATCCTGGTAATAAAAGTTGCCTCAGCAGTTGCTTGTTGAAGATTGTAAGTTTCGGCAGTGACTTTGATTAAATACTAGAACCATGTTACTTGCTCTTCCTCTCCCATAGTGACTTTGATTACTCTGAAACAAAACTAAAAACTTAAAAAAAAACTAAGAATAAACCTTTATTTAACAAGATCTAAAATGCAGGACTTCGTTTGATCTGCACTACAATGTTTTGTTTAATGCCTACAACTTGGTTAAAAGTTGAATCAGCGAGGTGAAGTTTAAACTCTGTTATATTATAGCTACCCAGATTAAGCCTATAAAAAAGAGACTTAGCTATTGTTTAAACACTCGCACCAAGATCACAAAGTGCAGTTATTTCATTAGCACCTAAAGTTATTTTAATTGTAGGTTCAGATACATATCAAGCTTAGCAGGTAACTTATCAGATAATTTCTTATATTCTAACTCAAGCTCAGGTACCTTAAAAGCAACTTGATAAATAAATTCTTTGCATGCAACTTCATCACCTCCTTCAAGTCCGGGGTTTTTAAGAGCATCTCCAGCAGCCCATATAAATTTGGCCATCTCTCTATCGCTGTATAGAAGATCATCTAAACAGATTCCTTTTTGGATGTTTGCAGTTTCCAAATGGAACGTCTATATTCAGGACATATATATTCTCTCTCCTATATTTTAATAGTATCTTATAACTATCATTCAACAGTATTTTTTCAACTGCTCTATTTTGTCCAGAAAAGATCCATTGCTCTATTCCGTATTTATGAAGTCCAACAAGTTCATAAATCCATTGTCCATCTATACAAGAATAAACAATAATTCAGTATTTATGAGACATCTAGCGGTACTGGAGAACAAAAACAAATCAGCCACCAGAAGTATAGAACCACTTCAACTAGCACAACTCAGTATACAAAAGCAAAACAACTAGTACAATTCGGTATGCAAATCAACTAGCAGATCGAGCAAGCTCTAGTACACAAGCCAAAAAAACTAGCCAAAACCAACTATAGCACAAATCAATCGATGCTCCCAGCGTCTCCTTTTCCAGGAGCAGCCCGTAGCGGAGCAGCTAGGTCAGCTCCCACCGTCTCCTTCCCCATCCTCCATCCGCAGTGCTCAGCCCTGCTTCTCCCCTAGACATGGGCTGCTGGTCGCCCGCATCAGGGGCTACACCGATGAAAAAACTCAAGAACTCGTCCCCTGTCGAAGATCCTGATGGCTTGGTGCTGATCTAGTAGTTTGCTAGCGCTGTAGACGGCCTCTCTCTGGCAAGTTTGCTTTTTTTTTTATGGTCACCGGGGGGGGGGAGGGGGGGGACAAAGTCCCCACCTGAATCCGTTTTCTCATATATATGGGCAAGAAGCCTTATGCAGTTACAAGCAAGTTTGCTTTGAACCCTGTAATAAGGAGCTGAACTAGTCATCCGACGCACCATTCAGCTGTTGCTGTGGTTGCTGTCTTTTACTTTCTGTTTTGAACTATGTACTGATCTAGACTACTGGGTTTCGTTGTTTTTGCAATGAAGCTGGGGCAAGGTGCCCTTTTCATTTAAAAAAAATCCTCCATCCGCGGGCCTCCGCCACGCTGCTCTACTCCCACGGAAATGAGCCGGCCCTCCCATCCCAGCTCGCGACCGCATCGAATCCGGGAAAATCGGGGCAGCGACGGCCGGAATCAGAGAAACGCACTCTGCCTGGATCGAATCCGGCGATGCCCCCATCCAATTCCTCTCTCTCAATCGAAAAAAGGCAAGCCGTACCTCGGGAGCGAGAAAATAATCAAATAGTCAACTGGAAAATAATTCAATGTCTATAAGTCCATGGAAGTGCTTACCGGACATGTAAAACTCGTAGGGAGAGAAGTAATAAAGAAATAGCAGAATACGATAATTTCATTTATTAGCATGATGTTTGGGGGACAATGAAAGAGAATAGATAAAGTGATAAGAAATTAGGGCCTCCTACATGTGTGGTACAAAAGTGAGGAATGACTCCGATTGAAGGGTGTGTTTTAGTCGTATAGATAGAACTGTGGTGTGCCCTTATGGGTGCATATCGAGCGAGCTTGACTCGATTTGTAAATAATCATTAGTCAACGGCGTGCTCTACTTGTTAAACTAAAGGGTGGTTCATCGCCGATACCTCTATAGGTAACTTTGAAGATTTAATGTGAGTGCTCGTATATTTTTTTCTAGAGGTTTTTGGTTTTCTTCCGTGTTGAATAATCTATGAGCTATCAAGTAATCACAACTTGACTAATTAAACTTGTTTGTTATCGAGCTAAAAATATCAACTCTGTTCAATTCATTAGTGACCAAGTTCGAGCCGACTTTTGGAGTACTCGATAAGCTCATGAGTTTCAAGTAATATGCTCACCCCTACGTGCTCCCACCATCCCACGCTACTAAAATACCGTGATGGGCCTTAAATGACTATTTTTTCTTGTTTCATTGATCTACGGCCTTTAGACACTCATAGTTGATTATTTATGTCATTGCTAATGAGATTTATATTACATGAATTGAAATACCAACAAGTGCCCATGGTCCGTTGCCTTTATTGCCCTGCCCCAGGGACGACCCTGACGCCCTGTCGAGCACGCGCGCGAGCCGAAAGTGCCGTGTTCCTCCTTGTTCTGCACGCGCATAAGTTCACCACCAC
Source organism: Poa pratensis (assembly GCA_947311845.1). Lineage (NCBI taxonomy): Eukaryota > Viridiplantae > Streptophyta > Magnoliopsida > Poales > Poaceae > Poa > Poa pratensis. The sequence continues at coordinate 23,344,386 of CAMZMU010000058.1, forward strand.
TCCCGCACCGTTTTGCACTCCACACACGCACGCCGGGCCACCAGATCATGGTTGCCACCAGCGACCGTCGCCGATGATACAAAGTCTGAACCTTTGGTTCAGTTTTGTCAGTTAAGCACCGCGGGCAGCCTTCAAAACCTGTCAGTTCGTTCTGTTTCCCAAACACGCACGCACACGAGCTGCTGCTGCTGCTGATGCTCTTGCTTCACGCCTGCACACACTCGCGTCGCACACACCACGCAGCACTGATGCGACCATGCGCGAATGATCTAGCTCATCGAGCCATTACAGCTGATGTGTGCGTGGTAGCCAAAAGCCGTGCCTTTTGGTTCAGTTAAATGGGGAAAAAGTCTATTTTAAACCCTGAATTCGTAGAGCTCGGACGGATTGAACCCTGAAGTCAAAATCCCTGTCGTTTGCACCCTAAACTATCGAATCCTACGCCTGTTTGGCGCACCGGGAAAAAGAACATCCCGACCGGGAATACAAATTGTCTCAGTGACTAGTGGGGCCCGCATGTCATATCCATCACCTACCCCAATCCACTTCTCTCCCCATCTCAAATCGAGCTACGCGCAGAGGCGGTATCGACAGGCATGGCGGCACGGAGGCTCGCCGGAGGAGCTGCGATAGCGTAGAAGCGAGGGACAAGATGCGCGGGTCGTGAGCAGAGTCACAGCCAACTCGGCTGGTAGCGGGAGCGGCACTGCTCTGCAGCTCACATGCGGACGGCGCGGCGGGCGCGCGGACACGGCGGCCAGCCCGGATCGCAGAAGGTCCGCTCGGTACACCGATCGACCAATACGCTAGCGGCTGGCGCCCCGACCACGTCGCCCTCGTGTGCTGCCAAGATCTTCGGCGAAAAGTAGGTTAAATTTATAATTTTATTTTATTTTATTTTTCCAAAAAGTAGGTTTAAGATTCAATTTAGACCGAGATTCAATAGTTCAGGGGTGCGAACGACCGGGATTTCGACTTCAGGGTTCGATTCGCCTGACCTGTATGAGTTTAGAGCATCTCCAGTCGGAGCGCCCAAACGGCCGCCCAAACCACTTTTAGAGCCTTTTGGGCGAAAACTGCTCCCACTCGCGACGCCCAAAAGCTAATTCCGTCCGAAAACGCCCATTTTTCTGTCCGGCGGCGCCACATGAAGCCCTTGGAATGGGGAGGCGTTGGGCGGCCCCGGACACAACTCGGCTCTGCGAAATCCAATCCTTTGCTTCCACGTGCAGCCTCTCTCCTCTCTCTCCTCTATCCTATCTCTCTGGCCTGGCCGACGGAACCAGCAGTCTAGCACCAGCTCGCGGGTACTCGCCTCCTGCTCCTCTTCCCGTTCTCCGGCGAGCTCGCGCCCGACCGCGCCGACTGCTCCGCGGCGGCCCTGGCCTACCCGGCGTCCGAGCAGGACGTGGTGGCCGTCGTCGCGCGCACCACCGTGGGTGGCCAGAGTGGTCGTCAGCGGCTTCGCGCTCCTCCGTGCTGGTCGCCGCGCCCACCTTGAGCCCCGCGCTCCTCCGCGCGGCGCGAAGCGGTGACGAGCTATATCGCGAAGGACACGACGACAAACGCGAGGGATCGAAAGCTATATCTATCGCCAATCCACACCACGGGCTACTGGTCCAGCTCCATCTGCTCGGGAAAAGCTCAGCGAACCTGTGTGTGCGGAGGTGTGGATAGGCCGGCCGAGGAGGGCAGCGACCGTGCGACGTGCGCGCGCTCACATGGCCGGATCGGGCGGCGGCAGCGGCTTGGGGATCAGCGACTACCTCGACCGGCCGAACGCCATCCACAGGCGCACCGCGTCGCTCGCCATCGCGCGCTCCGGCGACGACGGCCCGCGCATCGTGGATGGGGCAGGGCGGGAGGGCCGGAGGGCGCGCTCGTCACGTCGCCTCTCGCTCTCATCCTGGCTCGGCCCGCGCTCGAGGCCACCTCCACAGCAGGCCGAGGAGGAGACGACGGCGTCGGTGGACTCGATGAGCCGCCGAGAATCCACGACGGCTGATCAACGGAGCGGCAGGACGGCGCCGTCGGCGTGGAGCAGCTGGAAGCCCGTGCGGGCGCTCTCCCGAATTGGAAAGCGCCGCGCCGGGTGCCTCTTCTCCATCGACGTAACCGCCGTGCGCGGCGTTCCGCGCTCCATGGACGGCCTCCGCCTCGCCGTCTCCGTCCGCATGGCGGGCCGGGCACCGCTCCACCTCGCCGCTTGCGCCGGAGCCCACAAGGTCGTCGCTCTCCTCATCGCTTCCTCCCCTTCCACCTCGTCCTTGCGACTGCCGATGACTTCCGCTGCCCTATCTACCTCTGCCTCGCTTGCCATTGTCACGCCCACAAGGTGTTCGTGCAAATGCATGATTTGTGTCCGGTCTTAGTTTGGGGTGTGCGACTGGAAAAAGGTGTCGCCCAAAGTGCACAACATGACCGGACAGCGCCCAAAGCACTCGTCCGGACACGCTTTGGGCGGCCGTTTGGGCGGTGCGACTGGAGATGCTCTTAGGGTCCAAAATGGACTTTTTCCTTAAATGGGTCTAGTTTTATAGCAAGCACACGTACACATTCTGGTGGAAGTTTTGGAATCCACCCGCTCCCTGAGTGCCCAGTGGGATGAAGGTTGCAAGAGATTTACCGTGTCCACGGCAGCGATTTGGAGTGAATGCCACCGCCGCCTCCCGGTGCTCTATCTATTAATCTAGTTTAAACTATTCGCCGAACTATTCCCCGATCTATGTCATATCACTGAACTATGTTAATTTGTGTTTAAATTTATCTACATGTTAGCTAGATGTGTGATTAAATAAACTGGGGGAACCGCCTAATTAAAATTTTCGAATGATGCTTGGTGGATCTGTTCTGACATATCACATTTCATACCGCAAAAGTCTATTTGGGGTTTAACGGATCCTCTAGAAATGCTGCGACTAGATGAAAATGAAGATAGAACTTATACTAAGTTTAATTGTAAAAAAAACTACAATAATATCAAAATACACCTAACGCTCGGCGAATCCAACTTCAGAATTTAAAAGTTTCACACCAATCCTGCTTCACAAATCCAACACGAGAGGTTTTTTTTTCGACTGAAACTACGGCAGAGGATCTGTCTGTGCTTTCTTCGGCGGCTTGAGGTGGTTCTTGCACTTTTTGGGGGTCTCCTTGTAATTTCTGGTTCCTTTGAGGTCCTTTCTGTAAAGTGTTCGAGCTGCCTTATTTTTGTACCGGATCCTTCCTCAAAAAAAAAAGCCTGAACTTTTATTTTAAATGACCAACTATAGAATTACATGCTAGGTTACAGAGGGTGAGGGGGTTGGAAGCAAAGAAAGACATCCAGTATGAAACTTTAGTTCTTTACGGTTGCAGCTTTGGAAGTATCCAGGTCGTCGAGGAATTGGACGAACGCCGAGTGGGACGAGCCACCTTCTTTAAGCGCTTGGGCCGCTGCATCCTTCGCTGCCTCCACCCGCTCCCTGAGCGCCTCGCCGCCCTCGGACGCCATGACCCACCTGACCTTCTGCTCCACCTCCTCGGCCTTAACCACTTCTTCATTGTAACCTCTCATCTCCACCCCGAGCTTCAATTCTTCAACAATGTGTACCTTGTTCATCCTCTGCTCCGCGTAAAGCGGCCAGCAGAGCAGCGGCAGACCAGCGGTGACGCCCTCCAGCGTCGAGTTCCAGCCGCAGTGCGTGACGAATGCGCCGGTCGCCCTGTGGCGGAGCACCTCCACCTGCGGCGCCCAGGACTTGACCACGAACCCTCTGCCCTTGGTCCTCTCCAAGAACCCTTCTGGCAGGAGCGCGTCGAGGTCGGGCTCCGGCAGCGCGTCGCGAAACGTGGAGTCGGGACTGGGCGGGCTCCGCACAACCCACAGGAATCTCTCCCCTGATTTCTCCAGCCCGACCGCGATCTCCACCAGCTGCTCAGCGGAGAACCTGCCCATGCTGCCGAAGGAGAGGAACACCACGCTCTTGTCCGGCTGCGCGTCCAGCCACCGGAGGCACTCGTGCTCCTTTTCTCCGCCTCCTCCTCCAGAGACCAATGGCCCGATGTAGTAGACCGGCGGCGTGGCGCGGTCAGGGACGCAGAGCCCGTCACGCAGAGCGCGCGCCGCGCGCGCCTCCAGCGAGTCGAAGGAATTGATCAGAATCCCGTCGGCTTTCGGCATTCGATCGAACATGCCTAAGATGGCCGTGCGTGCCTCGGCGTTATTCCTAAGGTCGGCGGGTAACTCCGAAGCTTTGAACGGAGGCACGCCCGGGGAAGTGATGACGGAGTCGCCCAGCTCCTCTATCTTCAGGCTGCCGCCAGCGATCCTGCCCGGCAGGTTGAGGAAGATGGCGAGGGCGGCGGCGCCCGACGCGTAGAAGAAGTAGACCGGCAGCTCGAGCTCGGCCGCGACGTCCTGGGCGTCGACGCAGAACATGTCGAGGATGAGCGCGTCGACGGAGGGCAGCGAGCGGAGGAAGTCGCGGAGGGGCGCGTTCATGGCCGTGAGGAACCGGAATATCTTGACGACGTGGATCGTGGACGCGTCTTCGGATGATGGTGAGGGTGGCGGCGGCGGCAGGACGTGGAAGTCGACGGAGGGGTTGGAGGCCTTGGCGCGGGCGACGGCGGCGGAGAAGTCCGCGGACTTGGCCCCCGGCTGCTCGACGAGCGCCACGATGACGGCGACGTCGTGCTTGAGGAACACCTTGGCGAGCTCGACCATCGGCACCAGGTGGCCGACGCCGAGGCCAGGGTACAGGACAACGGTCTTCTTCATCGCTGGGGTTTCACTCTTCTTCTTCTTCTAGTGTGTGTGCGCGCGTGAGTGGGGCTGAAATGGTGTCGAACAAGAGCCAGCTCGTGTTCTGCTCTGCTCTGCCATCACCCATCGGGCCGGGGCTATATAAATGGCGCTGCCCGGATCCAATCGAAATGGGATTTGGTATCACTCTGGAATGGTCCGGGCAATGTATGGCTCGCGTGAGAGTGAGATGTACAGTAAGCCCGACCGAACGAAATTTTCTTGATTGAGGAGTTTGAGGGTTGCGTTTCACGGCCCTGCACGTCGAACGGTCCAAGAACATGAACCACGAGTCCAACCGGTCACTGCTGCGTGCAGCCGCTCAGATAAGCAAAGTATGAGTTCGTGGCTGCTGCCGGTCCATTATTGGTCCTGATCTAGTCTCCGGAGGTGCTGCACATGGAGCCTTTTTCGGCAGAGTTTCAGCGATGCCAATCGTCTCGGTATCGACGCCGTCTTCTAGAAGGCTTTTGTTTGCTGGCAACAAGCACAAATATGTTTCTCCGCATTATTGATCGAGTGTACATCTACTATCTCGCACCATCATGGGACTGTCTTCTAGATGACTTCGACGTTGGGTCCATGTCATTGTCTTAGGTGTGTTGTTCTGCACCCAGAGTTCATTCCTGCGTGGTTCCTCGAAAGGAAATATTACACAAATATGCGGAACGCACTCGTTCCACCGATTCGGTCGAAAGGAGTGGAACCGCTCGCTAACCACCGCGATAAAAATAATTAGGCCTCTCGCTCGTCTCTCCCACGGGCCGAACTTTTCGCTCATCTCTCCCAGCCCTCTCGCCGGCGGCTCGAATCACGCGGCGGCGGCGGAAACCAGAGGCGGCGGAAACCATGAGGCGCAGCGGCCGGAGTCACGGCGGACACCAGAGGCGGCGCGGCGGCCACCAGAGGCGGAGGCGCGGCTGCGGCCAGGAGGCACAACGGCAGCGTCAGGCAGGCGGCGGCCCGTAGCAGGCGAGCGATGGCGGCGACCCGAACAGGCGAGCGACAACCGCGGCTTGCAGACTTCGATCGGGAATAGCTAATCCATGGATTTTGTGTCGGTCTAGGTGCGATCCATGGATTTTGTGTGCGTTCTGGATGCGATTAGTGCTAGATGTGTGCGTTCGGTTGGGAAAGGCCATGTATTTTGTGATTAATTAATATTGAGTTCCTATTTTTTCTCTAAAAAATTATTGTGACAAGAGATTATGTGTTGATTTCATATCACTATGAAATTATTACTTACTAATTCCATTCCACTTGTAACCAAACACCGGAACGGAATAGACCGTGACATTCCATTTTATTTTAGTGGAATGTCCATTCCATTTTAGCTAGGATCGATCGGGCGTTGTGTTTTATTGCCAAAGTGAGCTGACGATGACTTGACTGTCTATAGAATGGGTGGCGCTCTTCGGAATGATGCTGGTAGGGCCAGGCCAATTCATGGCCGTGAGATCGATCGACGAGCTCAGCGCCACATACAATGTATCGATCTAGTCCTTTCTTGGCTTCCTGCCTGAGGAGCTTGATTCTGAACCACGAGACCCAGCTGCCCCGGTGCTCTGAGCCGATGGGTACAAAGACGAGCCGCTGCCGGTCCGCTGGAGTTTCAGGTCTGCGTCCATTGTGTAATGGCCAGCGTCAGCCGTGACGATACCGTTCATGGAGCCCTTACTCTGTCTGCCAGCCGAGTGTCGGACGTCGTCTTCTAGAAGCATCTGCTCGCTGTTCAGGTACTGGCTGAGTTTAACTTGGAGATTCGCCACAAAAAAAAAGAGGTTCAGCTTGGTTGGATGTTGTGACTAGGATCGATGGGGCGTTTTATTTTGAACGGGTCAGCCCATTTTCGTTTGAGCAGCGTTTTCGTACGCTCCACAACTTCTCTCCGGATTTCACCGGTTTTTGTATGTTTTTAAATGTTTTCTTAGTTTCTTACGGTTTTGATGTTACTTTTTTTGTCGGGTTTTCCCTCTCGGTTTTTCATCCAGATTTTCTTTTAATTCTAATTATATCTTTTTATTTTCTGTATGTTTTTCTTTCTTTTTGATGGTATGTTTTTCTTTTTGTTTTTTGTTCATGTTTCTTTCACCTTTTCTCCCATTTTCTGTTTTCGGAAGTTTTCACGTTGTGGACAAAAATGTTTATGGTCTTTAAATTATTTGTTATGGCCTAGGGTTCGTGGAGTTCAGGATATATCTATTAGCTTTATTAGCAAACGAATTGGTATCTTGATCAGGGTGGCGTTGGTGGGAGCTGAAATATGGTGTGTCTTGTGTTGGGTTCGTGGTTGAAGACTATCAGATCTGGTTTCCTCCTCCGACATTGTCGCGCGGAGGTGCATATCAGGGTTGCAACGGCGTCTCTGGGCCTCTAGGGTGCTGCCACAGCGAGATTGTTTCGACGACAATGGCTTTTCCTTTGGCAATCTACTTTGAAAGTCCGTAAAACTTGCCAAGCTCGGGTGAAGGGTGATATGTCCACTTTCCCTTGGGTGACCTCCACGGTGTGCCGGAGGCGAGTGACACACGTCCGTACCTTGCTCGAGGGTTTTTCGGTCTGGATTGTAATTATCTTTCTTGCCTGAGTGTCCTTTTCGCAAAAATTAGGATTATCCTATTTTTCAATTCCATGAGGTTGGTGCTTATGCAACTTGTAATTTGTTATTATTGTATAAATGAGACAAGTAATACATGTAAAGAAAAAAGTACTGGTATCTCAGGCGACATAGCAACAACGGGCTCGTTTTTTCATTTTCCACCAATCCAACGAGCTCAGGTTAATTGGCAGGCCCGAATCGTGTCTGTTTCACACGATACGACTCTTCTATGCCGCAATGCGGGGTCTATAGAACTGAAGTGGTGAAAAGGAGCACTCAAGACGCACTTACACACGGGCACAATCGCGTGGTTTTCTTTTTTGGGCGGGGAAGAGGCCCGAAGGCCCCAAAAGCTTTTCATTAAGCGGCGGGATAACTTACAGATAGGTCCCTATCAAATACAACAATAACAATGAGGGCTTAAACTTTTACAGAAAGACTCCAGAAAAAACTGGAAAAATAAATCTGCCGCGCCTGCTCTAGTTGGACCTCATAGCTCGATCTCCTTGACGATGTGGGGGACTACGCCACTTGGGTCATCGACTGCGGGGAGCGCCAAGCTGAGGTCAAAGATCCTTCGAAACGACACCATGGTATGGAGTAAGAAGTTGTGGTGCCCTCCAAACACCATAGCGCGGAGTGGCCTTATCTGGCCGTAAATCACGTCGGTGAATCTGTCCTCCATGGATGAACTCCGTTGTAGAGCTTTCTATGACCTTCCCCAAGCTCCAACCCCCAGATCTGCTTCCCGCCTCCATGGTGGCTGAGCAGACTAAAAAGGGGGGATGATATATATACTGGGCAACCCAAGGACATGACCACACAAGGCACCACCATTGGTCCAATGACAAAAGGTAGAGTCAAAGCCCTCCATGATACGGTGAACTCGCTCCTCTCTATTTGTAATCTAGACACCCCCTTGATTGGATTGACACTTCATTATGATGCCTTGTGTGTACTCAGGTATGACATTCATGAAGATCGCCGGGAGGCTCCGAAGATGGAAAAGAGATATAACTAGAAGATGACGGAGAGGAGACGAAGTCCCAGTAAGTGGTACTACATCCCAAGTTTAGCCGTATTGTAGCCGCAGCTACCACATGCCGCCAAACCAACGCCTCGCAAGCTCCAGGAAGCGGTACTACCGCTGAAAGGACAATGATGTCGCCTAGAGGGGGGGGGGGGGGGTGAATAGGCGATTAAAACTTTTCCGGTTTAGGTTTGGTAATTGCGGAATAAAACTAGGTGTTTAAATTAACAAGCCAACAACCTAAATATATTAGGTTCACCTATGTGCACCAACAACTTATGCTAAGCAAGACAAATAACAAAGTGATAGCAATAGAATACTTCAAGCACGAAGCCTATCACAATGTAAAGTGCATAAGTAAAAAGCTCGGGTATAGAAATAACCGAGGCACGCGGAGACGAGGATGTATTCCCGAGTTCCTCCTTTTTAGGGGAGTACGTCTCGTTGGAGAGGTGTGAGTCAACACAATGACTCAACAGACACAAAGGCTTCACCTTCTTCTCCGATGAACCGCACCACAAAAGGTTTGGTTCACCTTTCACTGTCGTAATCCTTCAAGGCGGAATCCGGAGCCTTTACAACAACAATCCGGGGCACAACCCACAACTGGATTGGGGCTCCCGAACGGCTACAAGTGACCACAAAAGGTCTCAACCATCACAAGGGCGTCTAGGGTCCAATGACCCAAGAGTAACAAGCTCACAAACTTTCAACTTCCACGAAACCTCGTGAAGAGCACAAACCGATGCACAAAGCAATGGCAAGAGCACAAGTGCTCAAATCCTTCACTCTCAAATCCCACCAAAAGCAACTAATGCTTATGGGGGGAGAAGAGAGGAAGAACAAAGAAGAACTCAATAAATGGAACTCTAAGATCTAGATCAAGAGACTTCCCCTCACTTAGAGGAGAGATGGATTGGTGGAAATATAGATCTAGATCTCCTCTCACTTTCCTTCAAAGATATGCAAGAATCATGGGAGGGATTGAGAGGTAGGCAAGCTTTTACAAAGGTCAACAATGGAGGGGAGAGAAGGGAAAAACGAGTTTAAGAAGATTATGAACCAATGGGGAAGAAAGCCCCTTAAATAGGTCCCTTAAAAAATCTGCCCGTTGGGCAGTTTTTTGCGAGGCGGGCCCGCCGGCCAAGAGGCTGGCCTCTTCCCAGGTGCGCGGATGTGCAGAGAGGCCGGCCAGGAGGCCGGCCACTCACCCGAGCCGCCCGGCCTTGGACCCGGCCTAGGCCAGTCTGGAGGCCGGCAGGGCACCCGAGGCGCCCGGCCTGGAGGGGAGAGCCAGCCCGGCCTGGCCGGCTTGGAGGCCGGCCAAGCACCCGAGGGGCCCGGCCTAGGGACCGGCCAGGCCGGCCAACCAGACCCAGAAAGAGATCTTCATCAACCTCTAACTTTTGCAAGAAAACTCCAAATGGGATGAAACCAATTTTGTTGGAAAGATAGCAACAAGAGCTTTCCTCCATGGGATAAACCGATAATATTTCTAATTTTGTTGAAAAGATACCAATTTTGTTGGAACCATAAATAGAGTAAAGTCACCACCCATGGGAAGGTGTGGAACTTTCCTCAAGGATAAACCGATAATATTTCCAACACGAAAACTCAACAAGTTTTTCATCCGGACTCCGTTTTCTATGATCTTGGGCTTGTTTCGAAGATAATCACAAGTTCTACAAGATCATGCATATACACATCATAGTCCATCATGTGAGGAGGAGAACACAAGAGGAGAGTTTGACCTCTCTACAAAAGACGAACCGGTAAAACCTCCAATATCAAAAACATCACAAGATATTCAAATGAAATCCGTTTTTGATGAACTAGAGCTTGGTATGGAGATGAACACAAGCTCTAAATTCTCACATAGATAAAAGCCAAATAAGAACCAAGAAAGATGATATGCCAAATATGCAAAGGTTTGAGCTCTCCACAAAGATGCGATCAAGTTACTCACTTGAGAGCCCCTCTTGATAGTACGCCATCTATCCTATAACCCGGTTTCCCACTAACACCACGAGACCGGTAAAAAAGAAACCCTATCAAGATCATACCTTTGCCTTGAGCATTCCACTTGAGTTAGATGATAACGATCTTGACTGCCTCAAGTTGGAACACCTTTCTTGATTGTGCTTGCTAGCACATGCTTGATGAAGACTTCTCCAGATGCTCCCCATACTCCATTATGGGAGAGCCTCGCTAAGCTCCGTTTCACAAAGATGATGTCTTGAGTCCTTCAAGACATACTTGCAATATGCTCAACTCTACACATGGTCATTCTTCATATAAACCCTTGAATAGAACATTGATCATCATGTAATCTTCTAGAGTCCAACACATGAACTCCAATCTTTTCCTATGGACAAGATCTACAAGTATATCTCAATACAAACATTAGTCCATAAGGATTGTCATTAATTACCAAAACCACGTATAAGGAAACACATGCACTTTCAACCGCCCACCACCAGCAAGCGGTACTATCGCCCAAGCTACCGCCCTAAACCCCTCTTGGACACATACTACCGTTCACACATGCGGTACTACCGCCCTGCCTGTGTTCATTCCGGGCTAAAGCCCTTGTATTTTACCTACCACTTACCTATTCGTGCCTTAGTCTATAAATAGTTACTTCCTATGTTCAGATTTAGGGTTAGACTAAGATTTGAGATGATTTGTTGAGCTATGCTCCAATCCTTCCCCATGTGAAACCCCAAGGCCTCTTCTTGTAGCTACTCTTTCTTTATAGATTTGCCAATCTTTCTCCTTGAGATTCTATTAGATCGGTGAACCGGCCGGTAAGAGGAATCAGTTTCAATTGAGAGTAAAACTGGCTTGAGATTTGAGAACCGGAGGCTACCCTCGGGGCTTGTTTTCGATTAACTACCCTTTGTAGGTATTACTAGTTCTCCTGTGTTTGGATTCGTGTTACCCCTCGTGTTTCCTCTCGTTTCATTCGTGTGTTCTTCGTGCTCTTCACCCACACCCCCAAATCCGTGAAGATCAGAACCCCTACCCGCATCATATGGTATCAGAGATTTAGGTTGCCATAGATTTGACTTGTGTTTCATCTCCCATCCACCAAACTTTTTTCTTTTTCCTAATTTCGAAAAATTTCACCAAAAATAGCCTCACATTGATTGGAGCCGATCTATAATTTTGGTGCATTTTTCGTAGTTTTGATTGACAGATCGGTTGCTAAAGGACAACATCCACCTTCATTTGCATTCCTTGAGCCTAATTTTGCCATTTCCCCACGGAGTTTAGGATTTTTCGGAATGAGTTTCCGCCCAAACTCAATAACAAGTCGCCCAGGATTTTTGCCAGCGGTACTACCACCAGAGGCAGCGGTAGTACCGCTACTTGGAGCTAGCATTACTACCGTCTGGTCGAGTGGTACTACCTCCGGGCAGGATTTGCACAGAAATATTTTGTTTCCTCTTTTTTTTTTGATTTCTTCTTTGTTGTTTAAGTCTTCTTGTTCGGTGATCATAGTCCTCATGCATCAATCAAGCTTCTGCAACGACTCAACGTCAACGACAAGCGATGACGACACCACGGACTCGAACCTTCCCCGTGAACGTAACCCTTTGTGAGCTCGGCCTTCTTCCTTTCGCGTAACTTACCCTGCCGGATTAGCTCATCCAAATTGCGAGGCATTGCCATTGTGTCGATTTGAGTGATTGTATTATATATTGGCGACTTGTGTATCGTGTAGAGGTCTTGGCACTAGCAAAAGAAAGAAGGAGTCACCTTAAAAAACAAGAAAAAAAACAAAAAAATTAGTGCCAAGCATTATTCTTGTAGGTATCAACACGCTTCGACCGCCAAAGTGAGAGGTTGACACTTGTGCAAATGTATTTCCCAAACAAAGGCAATTGAGTTAACGTCCTTCTTGTATTGATGTGACATTTTAGCACGTAGTCTTCGTGGATGATGGAAAAGCATGGTTCAAGCTCAGCAAGATTGCGGTTCTGTCCAAGGTTCACATTTTCCTATGGAGATTGTCAAAGCACTCTCTACCTATGGGTGATATGCGACATCGTCGAAATATGGCGATGACGGCAGCATGTTCCATTTGTGGACAGGAATATTCATGGCGACACTCATTAATCTTTACTATTAAAGGAGAGCCCGTGGTATGGTGTCACACGTCGAACTAATTACACGAAGAATGCCACAGCAACGTCTCTCCTTCTCCCTCTTCACCGCACACGCATGCAACTAACAAACATTATCCATCTTATCTATCAATATATCAAAGTGCTCCCTTTCAGCGAGCGATGGAGGTGGCCATGTCGCCCTGCACTGTAGAAGTGCACTGCTTCTACAGTGCAGCCTTCTACAGTGCACCACGCTCTGCGCCGTCCGATCTGGATCTGACGGTCCTCCTTTTCATGATAATATGTACATGAAATATATGTGCGTCGATGAGTAGGTTACATTCCCGTGATCGGTTTCGAGTTTGGTCGACTCTAGCTCCTTAATTTTGGAACCAGATTCGCAAAAATATTTAGCAAATTTTGTCAAATTCGTCGCACTCAGTCATCCGTTTGAATTTTTCTTTCACGAGTAGATGGATATCACCCTTCCAAACAACTTTCATGTTTTAACCTTTTTATTTTGACGCACATATATATATTTCTCTCAAATCTTCAAATTCGTTGTATTTTAGGCTGTGCAAAAAAGACAAATTCTGACAGATTTCAAAATTTTGAATCCGGGTATTTGGATCTAGAAATTTGTCTTTTAGATCTAGCCCAGAATAACATTTTGTTTACCTGTCTGTCATGCACAAAGTTTTCGTGAACCGAATTATATTCCTACAATCTCAATTAATAACTCATTTTACAAAACTTCTGCACATACCAATACAACGGCCGCGGCGTGCCGCTGATAATCCCCAAGAGCAAGGAATCACTGTAGCACAATTCGATAAGTATTTGAGTGTCGAACCCACGAGGAGCTGAAGGTAAACTATCTATTCTCTAAAGCCCTATAACCCTCTTATATGGCCTTTTATGCAAAGCAATAAATATGAAAGGATCTAACTAATGGAAGCAAGTGACGTGGAATGGATTTATCTAGTAGCAAGTTTCTCAAGCAAGTTTCAGACACAGGTTTCTTAGAGCAAGTTTCTCTCAGCAGTTTTCTCAAGCAAGTTTCTCAAGCAGCAAGTATCAAATATCTCAAGTAGCAAATATCTCAAGGGAGCAAATGTTCTAGCAATTGTTATTTCATTCGCGTGGTTGTCACAATTAGTGAAGCACATGTTTCAGTCTTAGTTGTTTCTTTTAGGTGGGAGCCATAAATAGGTGTAGCCAAGTAAATGAGCAATAACACAACTCTTATGATGGATCTCATGGCCAAATAAATGTGCACAAGAATTATTAAGACATAATTGTCCCACCATAGCCTTAAGTTCTAGGGTCCCCCATATATATCCCCCATAAAGTAACTTCAAGTCTCAGACACCGGTTTCTCTCTACTCCGACATGTCCTACTCAATCCATTACGCTACGGTGATCACCTTACATGCATTCCCCAACATATGCGTGCACTCATATATTGTACATAAAGACAATCATAAAAGATAACAACACTTGTATGCAACCAATCAACGAACTATTTCACAAGTGCCATGAACAAATCACTTCTCAAACACAGATGGGAGACACAATAGATCAAGGGAATAGTATATTGCACCACACATCATGTTTGCCAAGAGTTTACAGTGGGGAGATGGAGATGATCTTGCTGTAGATGTCGATGATGAACACGCCGGAGGGGGGTGGAGCCCTCCGGAGGTGATTCCGGCGGCGTTTCCCCCCTCCGATCTTCTCCGGCGGCAGCCTTCTGACTCTCTGTTTCGTGGTTTTCTGTTTCTCCGCCTCCTTTCGCGAAACGCCAGGAGACCTTTTTTATAGGCGTTTTTAGGTCAAGACGAAGTCGGTGGACGAAAGATCGACGGCCACGGAGCTCCGAGGTGGAAACGAGATAGGCCCACGCGGCCATGTACTTTAGGCCGCGTGGGACCCTCCCATTTCCAGCCTGTTGGGCTTCTGGTCTTCAATTTAAGCCCATTGCGTTCGTCTCGAAAATTCTGAACCGTGCTCTTTGACCTTGCCCTTTTTGGAGTCCCGAAGCTCCCGGAAAGTCTGAAACACTAAAAAAGACGTTTTCTGGAAAAACAGGGTTAATTCCAAATAAATGGGAAAACTATGAAGTATTCCCAAAATCATTATAAAACATTGATATAACCCTTATATGATGCAAATATGATTGGAATATAAGCAATTAAAGTGCAAAGTTCATGTATGCATTTTACATGCATCAACATCCCCAAGCTTAATCCATGCTCGTCCTCGAGTATGAAGATGATAAAACTAACATGGACTTTGCAATTTAATACTTAACAATGAATATCAAAGATGATTACTATTGCTACATATAGTCAAATGATTCATTCTTCAAAGGAGTAGCAATATGCAAATAGTTTATGAAGTGATATCAAGTATTCAAGACAAGGATGTTCATTGATAGTTCACAAAGTGTAACATAGTAGCAAGTAATATGGAACACATGTATGCATAATGATAAGTAGAACATCCTACAATGGTCATAGAGTGTAGATGGAAATCTGAATATGATAGGTGTACACTTTGGAAAGATGTATATGTGAGTAGAGGTAAAGCATGCATAAGTTTCATCCAACTTCCAAACTCTTCTACTTAAGTTAATGATTGCAATAAGGTATTCATTGGTGTCAAGCTCTCATTGCCCCTATCATAGCATCTTGAATGATTAAGGTTAAAGTGAAAGCAAATATGAGTAGTGTGCTTGACAAAGTAAAGGTTGGATGTCTCATGCCCCTTGAATACAAGTACCTACACCATGATTACTCAACTTAGGAAACAAAGCAAGTTCAAGTTATATATCATTGTAAGTAATAATAGTATCATCAAGAGCGTCAACTGGGGTACCTCTTGTCCCAGGATATGGAACAAGCCCATATCAAAATGACAAGACAAACAAACAAGATGAAAAACCTCAACACCCTTTTTATTTACCATTGGAATAGCTTTTTATTGTAAGGTGCGTCATAGATAATTCACCATAGCATGTAAGTAAATTTCCACCATGAATAATGCATGGCTTAGATTAGCGGCCCAGGCGTCTCTCTAACCATTTATACAAACTCATTTAAACTTCTTCATTTCCACCTCATTTCACCATGATAGGCATCCATAAACAAAAGTACATGATATCAACTAAATGAGATGAAGGAGCATGTTGAAAGCTTTGCATGTGACAGCACATATGGGCTAACTCCCAACCTCGAACATTTATCAAGCCACTAGCATCATAATCTTAATCACAATGGGTCATGTTTTATTTATTGCAATGATAGTAAAATGTGCATCAAGTTCGTGAGAGCTATATAACCAACTTTTCCCATGGCAATCAATAACATAATCATTTTCATTCAGAGGTATAGATAACACAAATATCATGATGAACATACTCGGAATAGCATATAGCTAGTAGGTAGATATGGTGGACTCACTGGAATAACTTTGGTTGAAGGTGTTGGAAACAAGTTTTTGCTTGTTGGAGTTTTTGGGCTAGCAAAAGGGAGAAAGTTGACCATCTAGATGCATGCATGAGTGTCCATAGAACTAACTAATCCATGTTAAACAAAGTGAAATAACTCAGCATCAAAACATGAATAAGTGATAACTCTTGATAAAGCATTTGCAAACTATTACTCATAAACAAGCTCATGAATCATGCAACTATATGTATCATTAAAAATCAACTCAAACATCCCTTTTCCCATCTTAAAAGCATCCACATATTTCAACCCATATTTCCAGTAGCTCTCTCATATATAATTGATAGTGTGGTGGTCTCTCAAGACTCAAACAAAAACAAAAACGACGCTCCAAGTTTATGCGATAAAGTGTTTTGATCGAAAAACAGAAGTTGGACGTGTGCAAACCGAGAGTGTGTAGGTCCAGCGGGGTTGTCTTCACATCCCCAAGCTTATGGTCTTCACCATCCTTGGATAGCTCTTGGTGCATCTCCTCCAATCCCTGTGAAAAAACTTCAAAACACCGTTTCTCCCATTCTTTTCTGTGGGGTGCATTAATAGTGATAAACAAATAGGTTTCTTGCTGCATATAATCCTTGAACAAAAATTCATATGAGATGTCCAGAGAGTGTATAATGTTGTATGCCTACTCATAAACTCAATTGGATCAAAAAGATTCAACTTAAAAGCTCAAAGCATGCATCAAACAAAATGGGACAGAATCTGTCCAGAAAAACAGCAGCAGCAAAACGTATTTTTCTACCCTACCAAACTTTCTCGAAAAATTCCGAAAAATTCATGCATACAGAGGATGAAAAGTTGCAACTACAGTTCAAATATGAGCTCATTCGGAGTTACAATAAGAATTAAAAATCATACCGTGCACAGATTCGTGCAGGAATAAAATCTCCGAACTCAAATAGCAACTTTTCAAGACCAACATGGGTAAAACTTGGCACTTTATTAAAAACTCCAGAAACTAACTAGACACAAAATCTCTTGTTACAGCAAGAGGACACAAAGAAAAATCACACACAAAAATAACCGGGTTGCCTCCCGCAAAGCGCTTTCTTTATAGCCATATAGCTAGGCTTACTTACTTGGTATCAAGATGGTTGAAGTGAGGTGGCTTGGCATCCCCAAGCTTAAATTCTTGTACTTATTTGATATATGTAGGGTGAGCCTAGGGGTACATCCCCAAGCTTGAGTTTTTGTCCCTCTTGATCTTGTTCATCACCCTCAATTCTTCCACCTTAAAATTCTCTTTACACAACACTCGTCACAAACTTGATTAGAGGGGTTAGTGCCTTCATAAATTAAATCCACATAGGCACAGCAAAGACATATCATGAATTGATTTTAAACATTAGCTACTGTTACTATGGTTATGTAATGCTCCTTGATCAAAAGAACCGCACAAAACACAAGTAATGAGAGTAATGCAGAATAAAGACAGGATATGTCAAAAACTGGACAGCGAATTACTATTATCACTCTTTTTATTTGGTTTTAGCTTTGGGAAAAGTTTAAATGATAGAGATTTGCAATGGTTCCATTGGCATGAACAACACATGTTCAAGGTCGACCCCAACTTCTCCATTACTCATCCTTCTCATTAACTTTCCCAAATTTTATAAAAAATGAAAATCCTAAACTAATTGTCACAAATCAGTAGGTAAAGATATTTTACATGTTGTGAGGATATAAAGGTGTGCTCAAACCGAATAGGAAGTTAAAGCATAAAGAACACACCACAGAATATCAAACCATCAACTTTTAAGTCTAACTCTTTTCCTATGCATTGGCATTTTATATATGAATAAATAGCAGCAATTTTGTGATAACCAATGCATGTAGTGATCAGTAGCTTGCATTTTAAATAACATAGAAACATAAAGAGGATTCTTATCTCTTCCTCTCTCATAATAGTTGCAAGCATTAAAGTTAAACATACCCACATAGTTTTGAATAGAATCACCACATAAAGACTTATCATC
Organism: Poa pratensis; assembly: GCA_947311845.1. Taxonomy (NCBI): domain Eukaryota; kingdom Viridiplantae; phylum Streptophyta; class Magnoliopsida; order Poales; family Poaceae; genus Poa; species Poa pratensis. Next base: position 23,362,401 of record CAMZMU010000058.1, read on the forward strand.
TAATGAGCATAATGGATCATCAAACTCAATTAAATCACTTTCATCCTCAACGGCTTCCCCAAGCTTAAACTTTTCCAGAGCATTAGCAATAAAGGTGTTCAAAGAGTTAGTACCACAAACATGAGTGTTATGCAAATAAAATTTAATTTTCTCCTCAAACACTTCATGTCCTAACTCAAGATAGATATTATACAACTCTAATTTTTTTTGGTTCTTTTCCATTTTCTAATTTTTTTGTGTTTTAGATTTATATGTTAGTATGCAATGCAAACAAGAATAAAAGTTTAGCACAACGCTCCCCGGCAACGGCGCCAGAAAAGTACTTGATAATCCCCAAGAGCAAGGAATCACTGTAGCACAATTCGATAAGTATTTGAGTGTCGAACCCACGAGGAGCTGAAGGTAAACTATCTATTCTCTAAAGCCCTATAACCCTCTTATATGGCCTTTTATGCAAAGCAATAAATATGAAAGGATCTAACTAATGGAAGCAAGTGACGTGGAATGGATTTATCTAGTAGCAAGTTTCTCAAGCAAGTTTCAGACACAGGTTTCTTAGAGCAAGTTTCTCTCAGCAGTTTTCTCAAGCAAGTTTCTCAAGCAGCAAGTATCAAATATCTCAAGTAGCAAATATCTCAAGGGAGCAAATGTTCTAGCAATTGTTATTTCATTCGCGTGGTTGTCACAATTAGTGAAGCACATGTTTCAGTCTTAGTTGTTTCTTTTAGGTGGGAGCCATAAATAGGTGTAGCCAAGTAAATGAGCAATAACACAACTCTTATGATGGATCTCATGGCCAAATAAATGTGCAGCACAAGAATTATTAAGACATAATTGTCCCACCATAGCCTTAAGTTCTAGGGTCCCCCATATATATCCCCCATAAAGTAACTTCAAGTCTCAGACACCGGTTTCTCTCTACTCCGACATGTCCTACTCAATCCATTACGCTACGGTGATCACCTTACATGCATTCCCCAACATATGCGTGCACTCATATATTGTACATAAAGACAATCATAAAAGATAACAACACTTGTATGCAACCAATCAACGAACTATTTCACAAGTGCCATGAACAAATCACTTCTCAAACACAGATGGGAGACACAATAGATCAAGGGAATAGTATATTGCACCACACATCATGTTTGCCAAGAGTTTACAGTGGGGAGATGGAGATGATCTTGCTGTAGATGTCGATGATGAACACGCCGGAGGGGGGTGGAGCCCTCCGGAGGTGATTCCGGCGGCGTTTCCCCCCTCCGATCTTCTCCGGCGGCAGCCTTCTGACTCTCTGTTTCGTGGTTTTCTGTTTCTCCCCGCCTCCTTTCGCGAAACGCCAGGAGACCTTTTTTATAGGCGTTTTTAGGTCAAGACGAAGTCGGTGGACGAAAGATCGACGGCCACGGAGCTCCGAGGTGGAAACGAGATAGGCCCACGCGGCCATGTACTTTAGGCCGCGTGGGACCCTCCCATTTCCAGCCTGTTGGGCTTCTGGTCTTCAATTTAAGCCCATTGCGTTCGTCTCGAAAATTCTGAACCGTGCTCTTTGACCTTGCCCTTTTTGGAGTCCCGAAGCTCCCGGAAAGTCTGAAACACTAAAAAAGACGTTTTCTGGAAAAACAGGGTTAATTCCAAATAAATGGGAAAACTATGAAGTATTCCCAAAATCATTATAAAACATTGATATAACCCTTATATGATGCAAATATGATTGGAATATAAGCAATTAAAGTGCAAAGTTCATGTATGCATTTTACATGCATCAGCCGCCTCGATCCGACGACCCACACGTGATTTTGCAGAAAAGCCCCCGCGTTTTCCAAAAATTGCGAATCGGTCCTCCCCGGCCCACAGGTGATTTTGCAGAAAAGCCCACGTGTTTTCCAAAAATTGTGAATCGGTCCTCCGGTATAAAACACACGCGCGAACCCTACGCTTTTTTTGCAGAAAAGTCCCCGCGTTTTCCAAAAAATGTAAATCGGTCCTTCCGGTATAAAACACACGCGCTAACCCTAGAACCGAAATCGACCTCATTCTCCCCCGAGTCGGCCACCTCCGGCCCGACGCTGCCGCCGCTGCCCAGCCTGCCCCCGCCGCCATCCCGCCCCGACCTCGGGGCCTCCTCCTCTCTCTCCCCGTCGCCCCTCCTCCGCTCCATCCCAGCCCGACGCCGCGTCCCCCCACCACATGCACCTCCCGCACGCCGCGCCCTTCATCGTCGGCAAGCGGTCTGTGGCACCGACGGCGACGAGGATAGCTCCCTCGAGGCCTCCTCAGCGGCCGTTTCTATGGGGGGCCCGCGCCGAGGTTATGGGCGCTGCCAGCGAGGGATTTCAGCTCCCACCACCAGCTCTACAGCTTCGTGCCGCTGCCGCATACGCAGGAGATGATGGTGATGGCGCCGACCACGTCGGGCGAGGCATCGGCGGCCGCGTCGGCAACTACCTAGCGGACGCCAACCTCAACCTTCTCGCCTCCTTCTCCGGCGGGCTCTGTACCTCCTGGAAACAACGTTAGGTGCCATCACCATTTTGATCATACATGCTAAATAAATTTCTTGATGTGCTGCAACAATTCGACCTTCTCCAATTTATTTATGTTGTGTCACCACACGGGCGTGGCGTGTCGCCGCACGAATTTTTCTACTAGTATTTACTAATTGGAGGCTCCAAAGGAGGCACCACGTTAATCCTAGAAAACCACCCAAAAATAACCGTAAGATTTAATCTGTATGGTTAGGATTGAATAAGCGGGATGGAAGAGTTCTATTTATGCACGTTTGGAGTCCTGCAGGTTACATGCATCGCGCCTTGCTACTATTGGCCCAATACGTCACCTCAACAGGAAAAAAAACAAAGTACAAGATATCCAGCTTTAAACGTATGGTTATTAGATCCATCACATGTTAATTCGTTCAGATGCATGTCAGGCGGCAGCATATTATTATTTTCCTAAACTACGACGCCGGCGGCGACGTTTCCATGAGTCAACCATGCCACCGATGACAGAGGCAGTCGCTCCGGAGGCTACCAGCTTTCATGGCCCATATCCATGTCACCGATTTCGGAGGCAGTCTCTGCCGTCTATCCTTCCTCGCAGGTAGGTTTCCCGGTGTGCTGTCGCCATGAAATTTTTCCGGATATATGTGTCACGACCCGTCTACTACCTGAAGCTCTTCGCGTCAAGAAGCGTGCAGAAGAGAGGCGACGCGGGAATGCCCAAGAAGAGAAGCAGCCCAAGCCCACGATGGAAGCAGCGGCCAACCACGTGTGAGATGCCACTGTTATAGGACGAGGTACCGTCACATCCGGGATTATCGAATTCAATGTATTAACTAAAGACTGTCTGCGACAGCACCCTCTCTTCCTCCTTCCTCGCGATTCATCGCTGAGTTCTTCCAATTTCCAGCGTGACGCTGCGAACAAACCTTGTATCTGTGAACCTAAGTGAGTAGAACTGAGATCGGGGTCCAACATATGGTATCAGAGCAGTAGATCCTAGATCCGCGCTCAGTTTCATCCAGAAAACATCCACACACAAAAAAAAATAGCGAGGAGGAGGGAATCCCGATCCAGAGTTCGTCTTCAATCAGGGGGCGAAATCGAGAGCGAAATGCGGTGGTTCGGCTTTGGCCTGTAAAATCCAGCCACGTTCTCAGCTCGCGGCGGCGGAGCGGTCGCTCGGCGTTTTCTGGCGATTTACGGCGGCGATTGGCGGCGGTAGACTGTTCGGGTGCAAATTCACGGCGGTGGGACAGTTGTTCACAGATCTTTTGTGGACGGTAAAATTCCGGTTTCACGGTGGATTCGTGCATCACAGGGGGTGCATCATCCAGGCGGCGGTTGACGTTGATTCCTGACGCGGCAATTTGGGATCAAGCCGACGAGGTCGTAATGGAGAAGGCGCAAGCAGACCTGACGATTCTGAAACGACAGGGCGACGAGCTGCAGAAGCAGTGTGCGGACACGGCTTCAACACTCAAATCGATCAACGAGACTCTCCGAGGATTGGGCACTTGGATGCCGCAGGTCGATGATGCAATCAAAGAGCTCCAGCAACAAATTGAGACAGTGGGGTCGAGACTTGAGACGCTCGAAACAGAGAAACATCAAACGGCGGGAGCGCGCACGCCGGCGGCGCCTGCTGATGAGGTGGAAGCTGTCACCGCAGCAGCTGCTCTCAAGGTGCTTGTTCCAACACGAGGTAGCACCAGCAGGAGGGAATTTCCAAGTACACCGGTGCACTTCGATCTGGGTGATCGATCTGCAGCATTTGAGGACACTGTTTACCCTGAATCACGGCAGGGCAACCATCGATCAAGGCCTCCCAAGACAGACTTCCCCAAGTTCAATGGTGAGAACCCTAAATGGTGGAAACAAGTGTGTGAGAAATACTTCAGACTGTATTCAGTGGAACATGAAACTTGGGCCACCTTTGCAACAATGCATTTTGTGGGCAATGCAGCATTATGGCTGCAAACATATGAGGCAGAGCACGATGTGGATAGTTGGGAGGAGCTGTGTGTTGCTATTCACAACAAATTTGGCAAGGATAAACACCACAAGTTCCTAGAGGCCTTGGAGAGATGCAAGCAAACACATAGTGTGGAAAAGTACTATCAGAAGTTCGAGGCATTGCGACATCAAGTGCTGGTTCACAACAAACACTATGATGAGGCATATTTCGTCACTAAGTTTGTGAATGGGCTCAAGAGGGAAATCCAGCGAGCAATTAAACTCCATAAACCGAAGACAGTGGATGCAGCACTGGCCTTGGCAGAGATACAGGAAGAACTGTTAGAAGAGGGCCGACAGTTGACCTATCCTCGGTTCAGCCAGGATAACAAGAACAGATACAGTAAAACAGGATTTCCTGGCAAAGGAGTGATGGGCAGCACACCTGATGAGGCAAATAAAAATGACGATAAACAACCAGCTAAAATTCCATGGGCTGAGAAATTCCAAAACCTCAAGGCCCAACGGCGAGAGCGTGGTGAATGCTTCAAGTGTGGAGAGAAATTCAAACCAGGACATAGATGCACTAACTCAGTACCATTGCACCTAGTGGAAGAATTGTTTGAAGTGCTACAGGCGTCCACAACTGATAGTGACAGTGAGGAGAAAAATGACAGTAGTAGTGACACATCTCTCTGTACAATCTCACAGTGCTTTGGCTGGAACAGCCAACAAAAAGAGTATTCGCTTGCAAGGAAGTGTAAATGGAAAACAAGTGCTTATCCTCATTGACTCCGGTAGTTGTGGCAGTTTCATTAGCCAGAAGGCAGTAGAGCACCTAGGCTTGACCACAGAGCAAGTGCCACCAGTGACAGTGCAGGTGGCTGATGGGGGTCGAACACAAATTTCCACAGCAACTAAGGACCTCAATTGGGAGTGTCAGCAGCACCAATTTGTGGGTACATTCAAAGTCTTTGATATACCCTGCTATGACATGATTTTGGGAATGGATTGGTTACATGACTGTGGGAAGATGTGGGTAGATTGGCCCAATAAGACGCTGAGATTTCGCTTGAATGGGAAGCGTATTACTCTGAAGGGAATAAAAGACAAAGTGGTGAGCTGTGAAGAAATTTCTAACACAGAAGTACATCGGTTGCTAGAACAAGGAGCCTTAGCACAAATGGTGCGGTTGTGCCCAATAACAGAAAGTAAAAATGATGAGGCGCTTCCTTTTGAAATTGAAGACCTGCTGCAGCAACACCAGGAATGCTTTGCCACACCTCAAGGGCTGCCTCCACATCAACAATTCGACCACAAAATTCCCTTAATGCCTGGTGTTCAGCCGGTGAATGTCAAACCATACCGCTACTCACCTCAACAGAAGGATGAGATCGAACGCCAGATAAAAGAAATGATTGCACAGGGAATTATTAAACCAAGCCAGAGTCCCTTCTCCTCGCCAGTCTTGTTGGTTAAGAAGAAGGACGGGTCCTGGCGCTTCTGTGTGGATTACAGGCAGTTGAATGTTGTAACAGTAAAGGACCGTTATCCCATGCCCATAGTTGATGAATTGCTCGATGAACTAGCCGGGTCAGTGTACTTCACTAAGCTAGACTTGCATTCTGGGTACCACCAAATCCGTATGGCAGAAGCAGATGAGAACAAGACAGCCTTCAAAACACACAGTGGACATTTTGAATTCCACGTGATGCCTTTTGGCTTAACTTCAGCTCCGGCCACTTTTCAAGCGGCAATGAATACCATTTTTGCTCATGCAATTCACAAGTTTGTACTGGTCTTTGTAGACGATGTATTGATATACAGCAAGACCATGCAGGATCATGTCAAACATCTGGCACATGTGTTCCAAACATTGGAACAGAATAAGTTGTACCTGAAGAAAAGCAAGTGCACATTTGCACAGAAATCACTGGAGTATCTCGGCCATATCATCAGTGGTGCAGGGGTGTCAACTGATCCAGCAAAAATAGCAGCGGTTGAAAATTGGCCAGTGCCTATGACACTGAAACAGCTGAGAGCATTTTTAGGAATGGTTGGCTATTACAGAAAATTCATTTGTCAGTTTGGCATCATATGTAGACCGCTAACAAACTTGCTTAAAAAGAACACCCCATTTGTGTGGTCACCTGAGGTACATGATGCATTTGTCACACTGAAGAGAGCACTAGTGCAAGCACCTGTTCTGGCATTACCAGATTTCAACAAGGAGTTTGTAGTAGAGGCTGATGCGTGTGCTACTGGTGTGGGAGCTGTGTTGATGCAACAAGGACACCCGTTGGCTTTCCTCAGCAAAGCATTGGGTCCTAAGAACCAAACAATGTCTATATATGACAAAGAGTGCTTGGCAATATTGTTGGCCATTGACAAATGGAAACATTATTTGGCACACAAGCCATTTGTGATCCACACAGACCAGAGAAGCCTCATACACTTGGGTGATCACAAGTTCAACACCCAATGCAACAAAAGGCTTTCTTCAAACTGCTTGGACTCCAATATCGCATTGTGTATAAGAAAGGGTCCACAAACAAGGCAGCAGATGCCCTATCTCGCAGACCACAGATGGTGTGTGCTGTGTCTGCCATTACACCAAGATGGATGGAAATTGTCACAGAAGGATATCTCCAGGATGACAAAGCCAAAGGCCTACTCACTGAACTCAGTGTGCATAGCCCAAATGCCCAAGGGTTTTCTCTGACAGATGGCATTATTCGTAAGCAGGGGAAGGTGTGGCTTGGTACACACAAAGAAACACATCTGGCCATCATGAAGGCATTGCATGATAGTGGATTGGGGGGCATTCCGGATTTCGAGTCACATACCATAGAGTGCACCAAATGTTTGCCTGGCCTGGAATGAAACATGACATTATGACCTATGTGCAGCAGTGTCAAATCTGCCAACAAGCAAAAAATGAGCACACTAAAGTTCCAGGTAAACTACAGCCTCTGCCAATACCTCGAGAAGCTTGGCATTTTGTTGGCCTTGACTTCATTGAAGGGTTGCCTATGTCTAATCGCTATGACACAATCTTGGTGGTTGTTGACAAGTTCTCGAAGTATGGCCATTTCATTCCACTTAAACACCCCTTTACAGTGGCAACCGTGGCACAGGCTTTTTTTGACAATGTATTCCGTCTGCATAGCATGCCCAAGGTTCTGATTTCTGACCGTGACAAGGTGTTTATCAGTCAGTTCTTGCAACAGCTAATCAAATTAGCAGATACAACACTGAATATGAGCTCGTCCTACCACCCGCAGACAGATGGTCAGACTGAAAGGCTGAACCAATGTCTCGAAACTTATCTTCGCTGTTTTGTGCATGACAATCCGAAGCAATGGTCCAAGTGGCTGACCTTAGCTGAGCACTGGTACAACACTTCCCTGCATTCAGCACTTGGACGATCTCCGTTTGAGGTCTTATATGGACGCAAGCCTAGACCATTTGGTTTTGCTCATGAGAACAACACAGGAAGTGTTGATCTGGAGGATTGGTTGGCTGAACGTGCAAGGATAATGCCAGTGATTCAACAACATCTCCAGCGCGCTCAGGCACGCATGAAACACCAAGCGGACAAGAAACACACTGAACGTGTGTTCCAAGTGGGGGACTGGGTATATCTCAAACTGCAGCCTTATGTGCAGACTACTGTGGCTCAACGACCATCACAGAAATTGGGTTTTCGGTTCTTTGGACCATTTGAAGTACTGAAAAGGGTGGGAAATGTTTCCTACAAGCTCAAACTACCAGACAACGCAAGGATCCACCCCGTCATCCATGTCTCTCAACTGAAGAAATCCCTACGACCTGGTGAGTCTGCAAGTTCTACTCTTCCACTGGCGTTGTTGCAGGATGCTCCTCAAGTGCAGCCCTTGGCGATCGAGGAGGCACGCATGGTGCGGCGCGGCGCGAAGCAGGTTCCACAAGTTCGTCTCAGCTGGGAAGGGTGCCCATCATCGTACAACACATGGGAACACCTCTACACCATGATCGACGTCTACCCGCAAGCTCCGGCTTGGGGACAAGCCGAGACTCCAGGGGGGGGGGGGGGGGGGGGGTATTGTCACGACCCTACTGCATGAGGCTCTTCGCGTCAAGAAGCGTGCAGAAGAGAGGCGACGCAGGAAGGAGGCCCAAGAAGAGAAGCAGCCCAAGCCCACGATGGAAGCGGTGGCCAACCACGTGTGAGATGCCACTGTTATAGGACGAGGTACCGTCACATCCGGGATTATCGAATTCAATGTATTAACTAAAGACTGTCTGCGACAGCACCCTCTCTTCCTCCTTCCTCGCGATTCATCGCTGAGTTCTTCCAATTTCCAGCGTGACGCTGCGAACAAACCTTGTATCTGTGAACCTAAGTGAGTAGAACTGAGATCGGGGTCCAACAATATGTCGCCTCCTGATGTCATCCGCGCACTCTTTCTCCCTCACCAATCACATCCCCGGGTTCTCCTATGTCATCCCAATTCTGCAGCAAGCTGCAAGCTTCCAGGACATCTTCGGTTGTTTCCGATCGACTCAGCAAGTCCCTTGGCTTTTTTCGAAGAGAACAAAGTAATCTAAGCAGAGAGGAAATGTTTTGAAGAGTATAGGGAATTGCAGATTTGTACTTCGTCGTAAGTGGTTTCTACTGGCCATGGTCACGAGCAGATCAATTTGTGTAGCTGGCGTTCATGGCGGCTGAACTCTAGATGACAGCATCGTGCAGTGCCTAACAATCGGAGGATGCTCGCAAAGTCCGTCAGCCATGCACAACATTATTGAAGGCGTTCATGGTGGCTGTCATATAAAAGCTGCGCGTGCATATACTGGACATTGTCGCTGAGGCCACATCCCAACACACTTATACACCATCAGAACGGTATGTTTGCTTTAATCGCTTCATATGCTATATTTGCATGCCGGAAATTACTCAGACTGATTTCACACAAAAAATAAATAGTTGTATCCTTTTAGGACTACATGAATTAACTCCGGAAGTTTATGATGTTATGAATAATCGTACATGTAGTTTATAGTCCTGCGTCTACTTCTGACATTACATGGTGTACTCTGAACGAGTTTAAAAAATAGTATGTTTAGGAGAAGTCTAATACTGTCGTAGATTCTTTTTGTTTCAGCCAAAAGGGTATTGCAAACGCATGTAATTATTGAGGTGAAGATTACACTTTTAGGCTCAAATATCATTTAGATTTATTTACTGACTAACTTAGAAGCGGAGATGTGGCATAGGGGACTATCATCGGAGGTTTGTATGTTGCTGGAGCAAGGTTCTGTTGCATTATCTCCAAATACTTGCAATCCTCTTATGTTTCTCTCTGAATTTTCTATGTGATGTTTGATTTCTTCCAGTTTAAAGTTGCTTAGTACTGTACGAGCCTAACCTGAATCTAATTAAGCTACTTTGTATTACCGTTTGCTAGATGAATGTGTCTCAGTTATAAAAGAGGCATACCTTCATCTTCATGCCATTGCTTGATGTTGTGTTAATTTTCATTTACAGAGTCTTGCATTCCCCGTATTTTTCTTGCCATTGCCATAGGCCTATATTGGTATAAACCATCTATGATTACAGAGCACCAGCTTTTACACGTGGAATCTAGGAAATAGCAAATATACTGAAACCTAAAAAAAGAAATATACTGCTTTAAGTTTCATATAAGAAAATGTCTTACATAATTGGATAAATTATAGAAGTAAAATGCTCAATACATTTTAGTGGAGGCTTATAACGAAATGCTTTTGTGGTGTTATTTTTCCTATGTTGTTAGCTGTACCTAAACTCGCTTTACCTAATTTTACCATGTACTAAAAGATGCAGAAAGTAATAAGCAAGTGAAGCAATTTTGTTGCTGTTCTAGACGGTGGCTACTCCCTTTCACTGTCATGGATAAGAACACCGTTGACGATCCACTGATTATCGAGAGACAAGTGAGCATTATGTTATCTTCTATATTTATCTGAAGGCATCCAATCCGGTCCGTCCTATTCTTGCCTCTGTCATCCATGTGAATATATAGATGAAGGTGGGTAGACGGTTTCCTTCTTTCAGCACTGCTCAGTATGTTATATAAACATATTGAATTGACATGCTCTAATTTGTGCGCGCAAATAGTATCTTCCATTGTATTAAGTGTTCGATGTACTATACAAGGAAGTTACGCTGAGATGATATTTCTTGCACGAACTCACAGGCATCTACTTTTAACTATCAATCAAATATACTAAATGTTGGCTTTGTTTTTGCGGGTAAAAAGTTGGCTTTTCCCAATAATATTCAACATCTTCTTTATGTTGTTACTCGCCTCAGCAAAATAGTTGTGCTTTTGTTTAGTTTCCATTTAATTTTTTCTACTATTTATGATTTGATACAATTCGAGTACAGAAGGAGAAAAAAAATATATATATGGCAGTAATTTTTCGATTGCTCACTGATGCTTTTAACATTGTTCTTCAATGCTTATTACAAATTATGGAAATGCAGTCTTCCTATCAAGTTATGAGCAATGCCTATGGATGCTACTACTAGGGCTTTGAGGCCTGAAGCAAGAATGTGGGTGCATATTTACTGGGTCGGAATATTGGTGCTGATTGCTGAAGCTATGTAGTGCAGCACAACTTTTCACCTACTATTATGTTAGGCTATTTTCTATGCAGAACTCTCGGTTTAGAAACCCTACGAAAAATCATTGCCTTTCTACTCTATATTGTGCACAATGTTCTAGACATAGAAACCAAAATAGTACCATCGTTTCATGGTTGTGAAAACAGAGATATAATAAATTGAAAGAAGGAACAATTTCAACCTGTACCCAAGATTTGCAGCGTAAACATGGATCCATTGGTTGATCTTTAATTATATTTTATCTCAGTGTTTAAATTTTATTACTATTGTAGCAATTAGCTGATGCGGTCAGTAGTCTCACTATTTGATACTAATATTGGAGTTGCACTGTGAAAACACATGTATCCAACCATAATATTGTCATGTGTCCTATGTGTTCTCTCATGGAGTGCAGATGAGGGAGAAGTGCTTGGAGAAAGAGATATTAAAAAATGGAGGGTCGAAACCAATGTTAAATATTACGTGATCATGGAAATTGAGAGCCTTTCACATGCTTTTGCAAGTTCTCATGACCATGATTAATGTTCAAACATTGAAAAAATAACCACTTTGGACTATCCTAAATATTAGATCATCCATGTTATTGTCCCTCTTGATATACACCGCGGATAATCTTTTTCCGCTTTTTTGTAAGTGACTGAACTTCTAAACTACTGAAAAGATCATAAACACAAAGTTTGATCATTGTAAATTTGAATTGTAATAAATGGTATAGAAAAAAATATAATTATGTGTCAATATATAGCTAGCCCATGCATGCGCCCAGAGAGAAGGGGATGTGCATGTGCCTGCTGCCTAGGGTTTTGGTGTCGCGGCCGCCGGCTGCGTCTCCCAGCCACCCTCGCATGCCTTCCGCCGTCTTTTACCGTGGGCTAGAAGGCGACCGGCCGGAGAGGTAGGGAAGCCCGACGTCAACGACGATGCGAAGGTGGCCGACTGCGTCTGTCCGCGTCGGGATCCACCAGAAGAGGGGCGCCGGCAGCATGAGTTGAGGCAAGAACCGTGCGGGAGCGACGACGAAGGAGGAGGACTGCGGGCTAAGATCGGTGGAGGAGAAGGAGGTGACCATGGACGACTGGAAGATGTGCGTGCACGTCGTCACCTTGGCCATGTTCGTCGCGCTGCTGCTGGGCTCAACATGGAGTGCGCCAGTACAGCCGCCCCGGCTCTCATCGTCTTAGACTTCAAAGGATGCCCGCCGCTCCCTTGAGAAGGTAGCAAACCAATTGCTGCTTGCATCTTTGGTTGTCTCTTTGGATGCATTTGAACCATGTACCGACACTAGTAGAGAACCCACCTCTAGTACCGGTTGTAGATGGCCTTTAGTACCGGCCACACAACCGGTACTAAAGGGTCGACACTAAAGGGCCCCTTTAGTACCGGCACCTAAATAAAACCGGTACTAAAGGGTCTCCACGTGGGCGCACAGGCGAGCTCGACCCTGAGGACCTTTAGTACCGGTTTGTACTTTTTTTGCTTATTATTTCAGGGGGGTTTTGGTTTTTTTTCTTTTCGATTATTTTTCGGGGTTTAGGGTTTCTGTTTTTTTCATTTTCGCTCATTTTTCAGGGTTTCGGAGGAGATCGCGTATAAAGTACTCACTACACATATAAAGTAGTCATTATACACATACAAAGTACTCTCGTCACATATAAATTTAAGTACTCCTAATTAATTACAATGGAGCCTGTTCCCTTGTAGCATCGACTGCCGGCGGTTCCCTTGTAGCATCGACTGCAGGGGGTGGAGGTGGTCTTTCGTCAAAGTAGAATTCACCGTGTTCATCTATGACATGTGTAAGTAAGAATCCCGCCAATTCCTCCGCAATAGCTTTTACGCGGTTGCGTGGTAGGAGCTGGCTCCGCTTGTTTGACATCTTTAAAAGAAGGAAATAAAATCAGCTATGATCGAAACTAAACACAATTGATGCATGGTGGCAAAATAAAAGTTGTGTATGATGTTCACGTACCTCTCGATTTCTTACACTCTTGACTCTCTCATTGACCTTCGTGTGAATGTACTCGCAAACGTAGTATCCACATAGTTCTGTCCCCTGTGGTTGTCGCAGACACCACTATATATACAAGAATATAATTTAATCAAATAATAATCAAGAGAATGATAATGGTATTAGAAAGATACACGTAGTAGTACTTACGTTGTTAGACTTGAACTCCAGCTTTTCTGGCCATACACCGCGTTCTTCCGGTTTGAACTTTCTGTAAACCCTGTCCGGAAAAGAAAATGAATTGAGTAGTTATTACTTATACTTTTGATATCCGGAAATGAACGAAAGAGGCTGATATAGTGCGATTGAAATTACCTCTTGAGCATTAGACGCACGCTTTTGTATTCATTTTGATCTTTCCTTAGTGAGTCCCAGACTTCAACTTCTCCTTCCTCGAGTCTAATGATTAGCAGAATGTAGTGGAACCTGCGCACGTTTATATACGCAGGTATTCAGAACTTATCGATTACACTTTATATCGGGGAGCAAAATAGAATGTGTAGAAGACGGTAAAACTCACCCGAAGTTGTAAGGAAATAGTATTTCCTTTTTGGTACTTTGTCGCTTAAAGAACGTTAGCAAAACGTCCTCTGTGTTCACGGGATTTTCATCCACGGTCTTGACATGAACTTTATCCGGGTCAATGAAACCAATGTCCCAGATTCCTTCGAGTCTGCATTCACGTATCTTCATTCTGCATAATTAGCGTACAAAAGAATTTTGTGACGATAATTACAAGCAATGAACGAGAGCTTATAACTATAGATAATTAAATTACACGAATAAATTACTTACAGACAATAGCAGCTGATGAGAGATTTGTCGAGAGCACGTTGATTGTACATCTGAAAAAGTTCTCGGAACTCAACATGCACACAATATTCTCGAAGTAGTGTTGTTCCTTAACCGCCGCCATGAGATAGAATTTCCCTTCTTTTGCGGCGGTCATGTACCAGCGATTCAAATTCCATAACTGTGTTGTTAGCTGGCTCGGATTTTCCACCATAGGCAGCCCGAGTTCAAAATCAAATCGTGGGGCAATCTCCGCCATGGGGTAACCTGAGTCGCCAAGGACAACTTCTCCATGCTCGATTTCCCGAGTTTCAGAAGGTACAATGAGCGGGGCGAGCGATTGTGCTTCTTGTTCTCCGAGCTGGGCAACTCCTTTCCCGCACAATTTCTCTTGCTCATTCTGCGAGGAAAGTACCTTGTCAATACCTCGCTCGTAGTCTGAAATGGGCGGAGGTGGAGGGTCATATAGGTTGTCAACGGTTTGATCTTTTACCTCATTTGGTATAGTCTTCAGAAGTTACTTTATGGGGTCAAGTCTTGCCTCCACTATTTCCTTCTTTTTCTGCTCAAAAAAGGCTCTCGACCCTTCACGTAGGGTCTCAGCTATTTCCTGCTGAGTCATCTCAGAAGTTAACTTCTCAGGAGCCTTGACTTCCTTGGGGTTCTCAGGAGCCCGTACACTTTTTCCACGTTTCTTGACAGGGGTGGACGACGGGAACAGCTTCCGCTTTGTCAAGTTACTAGTGGGCGCATCAGTCGGTTGACGGGACAGCGCGGGAGATGGACTCGCGGCGGGATCCCAAACTTCGTGGGGGGAGGGGGTGGACTTTGATGTGGTGAATGTCTAACGGGAGGAGTCGGTGGCCTTGGCTCCGAGTCTGGAAACTTGATGTATTTCTTCTTCCATAGAACGATACCAAACTCAACTTCTCCCAATGTCTTCTCGCCTTCAGCTCCAGGAAATTCAAGACGTATTGCGTTGAATCCCGGCATAACTTTCGTGACCCCGACACGAGCAAATCCAGGCGGAATCACACCAAAATGGAAGGTTTCTCCAGGTTGATGTCGTAAAGCATAGCCAGTCGCCACCGGACAAGTAATGTTCATCATCGGCGCATGTAACTCACAATTTGTCTTCTCCGTGATATCATCCACGGGGTAGTGAGCCGCCGATGGTTCAGCAACTGGTTCATCAACTGCAGGATCTTGTAGCTGCGTGGAACCCACGCTGCTTTTCCGCTGAGATGGGCAGGCATCGCCTGCAGGATCTTCTACTCGCAGTTGAGATTCCCTGGTCTGGGTCATTGAGGCCAGTTGCTTCTGCACATCCTGCACCGTGCGTTCTAATGCAGTAACCCTCTCCGCCTCCCTCTTCTTACTTCTGCAATGTTTTCTATAAGTTGCAACGTCTTCCGGAAACCCTTCAAGAAAACCAACCCCGCCTCCTCTGGCTCGACATCGCCCCCAGTGTTCTTTATTCCCGAGGGCTTGTGAAAGCTCGTCGTCCTCTCTATCGGGAACAAATTTTCCCTCCTTGACTAGTGCTATGACATTTTTTATTTTTCTGATGACTCTTCTAATTTTTCTCCGCCATTTTCCCTTTGCAACAATCAGCCCTGTTTCTGGGTGCAACACTGCCCCATGCGCGAACAACCAGAACTTGGACCTGTCGGGCCAGTCATCTGTCTGTGGAGGGATCCCTTGTTTTCGCAGCTCGTCTTCATAGGCTTGCCACTTAGGCAAGGCAGTCTTGTAGCCACCTGAGCCCAAATGATGGAAATATTTCTTCTTCGAGGCATTCAACTTATTTTGTGTCGATCGGGCCACAGAGACGCCCGAATTCTTATACGCCGCAAATTCAGCCCAATCATCTTTTAGCTTCTCTAGATGTCCTTTGAAAACTATATCTTTGTTCCCATATTTTCTCCACAATGTGTTCTTCCAGTTGTTGAATTGCTGGGCCATCTTGCTAAGAGTCCACTCCTTGACTTTATCCTTCATCTTCTGTGGGAGATCTGCCGGTAGGTTGAATTTAGACATCATCGAGTCCCAAAGGGTCTCTTTAATTCTTTGCTCGAGATATTTTGCGCCTATGTTGGCTTTCTTCGGCTCATTCCATTCTGTCACAGTGATCGGGACCATGTCCCTTACAAAAACTCCGCACTGCCGTACATATTTATTGTAGATTCCATCGGGTTTCTCTGGTTTGCCTTTGAAGGTAACTTCGTCGATCGACAACGTTGCACCTTCCGGGAGCTTTAACCCTTGGGCCGGGCCTCGTACGGGGATTGACGACTTAGATCCAGAGGGCTGAAAGAAAAATGTTTCGTTAATAAGTGCGCATATAAATCAATTAATGCATCTAGCTATAGTGATCAACAAGACTTAATATATACCTTCTTCTTAGCTAGGGCATCGTCCGCCTTAGATCCAGACGGTTCTTCTTCTTCGTCGTCGTCGTCATCTCTGAATTTTTCTAACTCAAGTCCCTCACCGGAGTCATTCAAACATTTCGCGCTGAATTCTTCGGCGTCTTCTCCGTCGGACGAATCTTCTCCATCGGAATATTCTCCATCGGAATTGGGTCCGGCAGCGTTGTTATATATTATTTGTTCGAGACGGTCTTCTTCCTCCAAATCTCGGACGAAGGTGGGGGCATCGTCCGCCATAGCTCAATGTCACTGCAAATTTTGAAACTTAGCAATATTTCTAACTTAACAATATTTCGAACTTAACAATATTAATAATCTAAACAATATTAACCTAATAACAATATTAACTTAAAAAAAACAGTACTAAAAAAAGAATAACTACTAGACATAAAAAAGACTTAGCTAAACTAAACTTAGCTAAACAAAACTTTACTCAAACTTTACAATATTTCTAACTTTACAATATTTCTAACTTGACAATATTTCTAACTTTACAATATTTCTAACTTTAGAAAATTTCTAACTTGACAATATTTCTAACTTTAGAATATTTCTAACTTGACAATATTTCTAACTTTAGAATATTTCTAACTTGCCAATATTTCTAACTTTACAATATTTCTAACTTGCCAATATTTCTAACTTGACAATATTTCTAACTTGACAATTTTATTTTTACTAATGCTAACTAACAAAAATGGGCAACAACACAAAAAATTGCATAATTTTAAAGTGTCATTTAACATTTTTCATACACAAATTTTAAACAATCTAATTAAACTTTAAAAAATTACACAAATTTTAAACAATCTAATTACATTTTTCATACACAAATTTTAAACAATCTAATTGTAAAGAAATTTAAACAATCTAATTCTAAAAATACTAAACAAAATTGGCAACTTAACTAAAAACCATTCAAACAAAAACTTAACTAAAAATGAAAAAAATACCTCTGTGTGGCCGAGGCGGTGGCGGAGGTGGCCGGCCGGCGACGGCGGAGCGCGTGGCGGTGCAGGCCGGTGGAGGAGGCGCAGCAGAGGAGGCCACGCGTGGCAGTGCGGCCGGCGTAGCGTCGCCGGCGCGTGGAGGGGGCAGCGGAGTGCGCTGCGTCGGGGCCGGCGTCGCGCGGTCGACGTACGGTAGCGGAGGGCGACGTGTGCGCGTGGAGGGCGTGGCTTAGGGCGGCGGCGCCGTCGACGGCGTGGAGGGGCGCGGTACGTAGGGGCGTCGGCGTAGGGGCGTCCTTCGCCGGAGCAGCGCTTCGCCGGCGTCGTCGAGGAGAGCGGGCGTCGGCGTCGTTGAGCAGGACCTGGGCAAATTGGGGAATCGATTCGATTCCCTGCACTTAACTGCAATCAATACCCCTTTAGCACCGGTTGTACTCTACAACCGGTACTAAAGGTCTTTAGTACCGGTTGTAGAGTACATCCGGTGTTAAAGAGGTGTTTTGGGCCGCGGCGAAAATTCTCGCGCGAAGCCCAGCCCTTTAGTACCGGTTGTAATTTACAACCGGTACTAATGGGTTTTTTGTATTTTTTTCTCTAGTTTTTTTTTCTTTCTTTTGTTTTCTGTTTTTATATCTATTTGGTTTCTATTTTGTTTTTTTCTCTACTTTTTTCTCTACTGCCACCAGGTGATGTCGCCGCAGTAGTCACCCGACGCGGACGCCGAGATCTGAAGATGGTGGAAAGCCATATCGGCGGGGGCGACGCCCCGATTCAATCCTCTTCAGGCGAGCACGCCAACCGACGACCACCGCCGGGAGCAGGCCACACCACCTCCAGTACCTCCGCAGAAAGGTCAGAGCAAACCCAACCGCGACGAAGAGAGGAACAAAGGACAAAATCTCCAAAAGCCGGCCGCCATCTTCGCAACCGTGTGAACCAAGATACAAATCCGATGTGCGGTCAACCGTCTTATGCAGAGACGATTTAACATACAACTAGACATCTACGTTACAACTTCACTAGTTCTAAATACTGGATAGAACAAATTAAGGTACAACTTGAAATTACGATACAACACAAGTAAAACAAAGACTCTACCTATCTCCCATCAATGCCTTTTGACGAAGATTCTGTCTTCTTGCCTTCCTTGCCCTTTGACGAAGATTCTGCCTTCTGACTTTGCCCTTGGACGAAGCTTCAGCCTTCTTGCTCAGTGTTTCAACCCTCCTTTCCTTTAACGACGGCATGAAATCATCGTCATCATCGCTGTCAACTACCCAGAGACAGGAACGACCGTACGAATCACGGTCAGCTTCAGTTCGGTAGAACGGACTATTCGTAACTTTCCTGTCAAACTTCTCTGCAAGCGTGAGCATTTCTGCACGAATTTGGACGGGGTCCTATACGGAAACCCATCGCGGCATAGCTTCGCCCCGAGCAAAGCGAGATGACTCTCAGTGTGCAAAATTTCTTCAATTGGAACTACCCTACCATCTACCTTCAAATTGCTCGAAAGCCTGGCGAGATGCTCGGATGCGGAAATGTGAAACCCGGACACACACTTCTCGCAAGGACCAATACACACCATGCTTGCGCTCAAGTGAGTACCATGCCTACCTTCGACTGGGTTTTATAGAACTACCGGTGGCGGCATTTGGGGGGACGATAGCGGGAAATATTTGGGCGGGAAACGGTGGCGGGATCGAATTAAGTTGCCTACCTTCTCCAGTGGATCAGGAAGAAGCACACGGATCGTGTGTTTCCTTCCAGCGATTGGGAGCCGTTGGATCAAGCGGTGTGTTTCTTTCGAGCGCTTGTGAGCCCTTGGATCAGGAAGAAGCACACGGATCGTGTGTTTCCTTCCAGCGCTTGGGAGCCGTTGGATCAAGCGGTGTGTTTCTTTTAAGTGCTTGTGAGACGTTGGATCAGGGGTGAGCCCGACTTTAGTCCCGGTTGGTGTTACCAACCGGTACTAAAGAAGCACACGGATCGTGTGTTTCTTTCAAGCGCTCGTGAGACGTTGGATCAGAGGTGTGTTTCTTTTAAGTGCTTGTGAGACGTTGGATCAGGGGTGAGCCCGACTTTAGTCCCGGTTGGTGTTACCAACCGGTACTAAAGAAGCACACGGATCGTGTGTTTCTTTCAAGCGCTCGTGAGACGTTGGATCAGAGGTGTGTTTCTTTTGAGGGATTGTGAGCTGTTGGATCAGCAGTATCACGACCACTTCGTGAGCCACATGACCTACGCTCGTGGTCACTCACACAAAACATTCCATCGTCACTCGGAGAGGCATCTTTGGGCAACCAGCGGCAAGACGTCTCTGATGACCTGCGACCGTTCCAAACGGTTGCAGATCATCAGAGATGTCTTGCCGGACGGTTGTAGATCATCAGAGACGTCTTACCTCTGCTTGGATCGAAGTGGCGCTCAAACACAAAACATTCGGGTTTCCTAGCTATGCCCGACACTGAATGCAACGACATTCGACCGTGAATCAGTGTCGGGCTGTAGCTAGGAGAAACCGTGTGTTTTGTTTCCCAGGTTACTCACTCATATATTCGGGTTCCCTAGCTACGTCCTGCAACCGTTTAGATCTCTCTTCTGAGTTTTCAGGACATAGTTACATAAAAGGTTTAATACATTATTACACATCAGCAACAACATCCCTATCTAGTGTTCACTTTTTCTTCTTGTGTGTCCCTTTCTTCTGATTGCGTCGTAGCCATGGACAATCTTCATCATTCAACACGGTGCTTGGGTCAGTTTTCACTTTGAAGGGCGGAATTTCAGCAAACTTATTGTAATCTTCTGACATGTCTGTCTTGTCCTCCACTCCCACGATGTTTCTTTTTCCTGAAAGAACTATGTGGCGCTTTGGCTCATTGTATGATGTACCGGCTTGCTTATCTTTTCTTTTTTTCGGTCTGGAAGACATGTCCTTCACATAGAAAACCTGAGCCACATCATTGGCTAGGACGAATGGCTCGGTTTTGTACGCAAGATTTTTGAGATCCACTGTAGTCATTCCGTACCGCTTGTCTATCTCTACCCCGCATGACAGGTTAACCCATTTGCACTGAAACAAAGGGATCTTAAAATAAGGTCCATAGTCAAGTTCCCATATGCTGTATGCAACCATAATATGTGTCCTTTGTTCCATCATCGTTTGTTGCATCAAAGCGGACACCACTGTTATGGTTAGTGCTCTTTTTGTCTTGGGTTTCCGTGTAAAATGTATTCCCATTTATCTCGTACCCTTGGAAAGTCAATATAGTCGAAGATGGTGTCTTGGCCAACAAGTATAGCTCTTGTCCAACAGTGTTGTCATTAATGAGATGTGTACGCAACCAACTGCCGAAAGTATCCACGTGTTTTTCTTTAATCCAGAAGTCAGTCTTCTCCGGGTATTCTGAGCGTAAAATATCCATGTGTTCCACGATATACGGAGCCACCAATCTGGAATTTTGTAGAACTGTGTAGTGTGCTTGAGTGAAAGAATGCCCGTCCATACTTCTTGTTGCTTTCTTTCCTAGCGTGCCTTTTCCACGCAGTCTCCCCTCATGGCGTGATTGAGGAATACCGATGGGCTTAAGATCTGGAAGAAAGTCAACACAGAACTCAATGACCTCCTCTGTTCCATAGCCCTTGGACATGCTTCCTTCTGGCCTAGCACGGTTATGAACGTATTTCTTTAAGACTCCCATGAACCTCTCAAAGGGGAACATGTTGTGTAGAAATACAGGACCGAGAATGGAAATCTCTTCGACTAGGTGAACTATGAGGTGCGTCATAATATTGAAGAAGGCCGGTGGAAAGACCAACTCAAAGCTGACAAGACATTGGACCACACCCGTCTGTAAACTTGGTAGAGTTGCTGGATCAATTACCTTCTGAGAAATTGCATTCAGGAATGCACATAGCTTGACAATGGGTACTCGAACGTTTTCCGGTAGAAGCCCCCTCAATGCAACAGGAAGTAATTGTGTCATAATCACGTGGCAGTCATGAGACTTCAGGTTTTGGAACTTTTTCTCTGCCATGTTTATTATTCCCTTTATATTCGACGAGTAGCCAGACGGGACCTTGATACTGCTCAGGACTTGAAAAAAGATCTCCTTCTCTTCTTTGGTAAGAGAGTAGCTGGAAGTACCTTGATACTTCTCTGAATTCAGGTTGTCTCTTCCGTGGTGCGTACTTTGCTGGTCCTGCCGTGCATCCGCTGTATCTTTCGTCTTCCCATACACGCCTAAGAAGTTTAGCAGGTTCACGCAAAGATTTTTCGTCACGTGCATCACGTCGATTGCAGAGCGAACCTCTAGGATTTCCCAATAGGGTAAATCCCAAAATATAGATTTCTTTTTCCACAAGGGTACGCGCTTGTTTGCGTCTTTCGGAACATTTAGACTGCCAGGACCCTTTCCAAATATTACTTCCAAATCCTTGACCATGCCATATACAACATCACCATCACGGCGTGTAGGCTTCGTCCGGATATCTGCCAAACCTTTGAAGTGCTTGCCTCCGTTTCTTACGTGATGCCCGGTTGGAAGAAACTGACGATGCCCCATGTACACAATCTTGTTACCTATATATGCACTGTCAGTCTTATCTAAACAGTGCGTGCATGCATTGTATCCCTTGTTCGACTGTCCTGAAATGTTACTAAGAGCAGGCCAATCATTGATGGTTACAAACAGCAACGCTCGTAGGGAAATTCCTCTTGTTTGTACTCATCCCACACACGACACCTTCGTCAGACCACAACTGTAAAAGTTCGTCAACTAATGGCCTCAGATACACATCAATGTCGTTGCCGGGTTGTTTCGGTCCTTGGATAAGCACTGGCATCATAATATACTTTTGCTTCATGCACAACCAAGGGGGAAGGTTATAGATACATAGAGTCACGGGCCAGGTGCTATGACTGCTGCTCTGCTCCCCAAACGGATTCAAGCCATCTGTACTTAGACCAAACCTTAAGTTCCTTGCGTCAGCTGCAAAATCCCCAAACGCACTGTCGATTTTTCTCCACTGAGACCCATCAGCGGGGTGTCTGAGCATCTCGTCTTCCTTACGGTCTTCTTTGTGCCATCGCAACAACTTGGCATGCTCTTTGTTTCGGAACAAACGTTTCAACCGTGGTATTATAGGAGCATACCACATCACCTTCGCGGGAACCCTCTTCCTGGGGCTCGGCTCGCCCTCAATATCACCTGGGTCATCTCGCGCGATCTTATACCGCAATGCACCGCATATCGGGCATGCATTCAAATTCTCGTACTTCTCACCGCGGTAGAGGATGCAGTCATTGATGCATGCATGTATCTTCTGCACCTCTAATCCTAGAGGGCAGACAATCTTCTTTGCTTCGTACGTGCTGTGGGGCATTTCATTATTCCTCGGAAGATTCTTCTTAAATATTTGTAGCAACTCTTGAAATGCCTTGTCAGATATTCCATTCTTTGCCTTCCACTGCAGCAATTCCAGGGTGGTACCTAGCTTTTTCTGGTCATCTTCACAATTTGGGTACAACGGTTTTTTGTGATCCTCTAACATGCGCTCCAGCTTCGACCACTCGTTTTCAGTTACGCAGTTCATCTGTTCATCACGAATGACCTGACGAAGATCATCATCGTCGGACTGATCAACAATGACCTCATGCTCTTCCCCCATTGTAGTATCACCGTGTTCATCAGAGAACACGGGATAGTTGTCATCATCCTCTTCTTCAGGGTTTTCCATTATAACCCCTCTTTCTCCGTGCTTGGTCCAACAAAAATAATTGGGCATGAAGCCTTGTCGCAACAAGTGGGAGTGTATGGTTCTTACGCTCGGGTAATTCCTGTTATTCCGACATTCATCACATGGACAAATCATAAAACCATTCTTCAGCTTGTTTAACTTAACCACATCGAGAAAACGATGCATGCCATCAATGAACTCGGGACAGCGTCGATCACCGTACATCCATTCTCGGCTCATCTACATTACATAAATATATCAAAAACCATTACACCAGCTAAATAATGAATAGAGATACGTGACCAAATTAATTTATACAAGTTCATCACATTAAAATCAAAGTAGAGTAGTGCCCAAATGTAATACATAGTTCTCACGAAACATACATCAATCGAAACTAACATACAACTATCTAAAGAATTTAAATCCAACAACAAATGCGATCAGAATCGCAACCAAGGTAACTATTGAACCAACAGCATAATGATACCAAGCCTCTTGACTAATGGCATATTTTCTAATCTTTTTAAGCTTGGCGCGCATTGCATCAATCTTCCTCTCGTGAGCAGTGACGACGTCGGCAAGCTCGACCCCGTGAGCATCAACGATGTCGGCAATCTTCAAGTCCAATTCCATCTTCTCTTCTAGGCATTGGAGACGAAGATCTTCACTTATCTTCAATTTTGCTCTCAAATCGTCGTTTTCTTTTTTAAAATACTCGACAATAGGGTCGGCCGGAATTTCCGGTTCAACTACCTCCTAAATAAAAATATATCTACGTCAAGTTGGTCGGCATGATTGTTATAAACACGAAACAAAATAAATAGTTAAAAAGATATACCACATCCGAATCATAGACCGGACGAGGGCCGAAGGGGACGGATATCAAAACCATGACACTATACATATATAAAAAAACATAAGAAAATTATACAAGAAATAATTATGCATTTAAATCATATAACTAACAATTTTTAAAATAAAAGATAAAAAAGAGGCTCACCGAGGTGGTGTCGGCGACGGAGCGGCGCGGGCGATCGACGGCGGTGAGGATCAGGGGACGGGACGACACTATATAAAACCATAAATTATATTTCAATTCGAGCTCAAAATGCATATAAAACAAATGAAATCCCTAATTTAGTCATTTCATCAAACACCTTGCAAGCACAACCAAAATCAAACTTGCTAAACTTGCACGAAAATGAGCTAAACTTGAAAAGCCGGAAGAGAAGATGAAGAAGTTGCTAACCCTTGTATAGGGTGCCACCAATCTTGACAAATGTTGGAGAAAAAATGGGTGACCTAGAGCTTGGGAGGGCTTGGGAGAGAGGAAAAATGGGGTTGGGGTCGAGTTGCTCCAAAATGGAGCTGGCTCGGCCGGGGTGGAAGATATAGGCAGGACCTTTAGTACCGGTTTTAGTTACCAACCGGTACTAAAGGGCCTGCCGTGGGGCCACTGACCGTGCCTGCGGGGCTGCACCCTTTTAGTACCGGTTGGTTTAACAACCGGTACTAAAAGGTGTCCTTTAGTACCGGTTGTTAATACCAACCGGTACTAAAGGTCCTCGCCGCGGGGCCCTAGCTGGCGCCCAAGCACAACCGGTGCTAATGCCCCCTTTAGTACCGGTTTTTGTGACAACCGGTACTAAAGGGGCGCACCAATGCCTCTGTTTCTACTAGTGCGAAAGGAAACTGAGAAGAAAGACGAAGCTAAAAAGGCTAATGGGAAAAGCCATAACATCTTCTATAATACGCACTTGGCTTCATTAAGCAAACAGCTGATTTAATGCTTTATATGGACAGGGAGTAACGATTTCTCATCGCAGCAGACATGCAACAAGTGCAAGCGTGGTAATCCATTTCAAATAATAGTGCAAGCAGACATGGATAGGGAATAACGATTTCTCATCGCAGCTGACATGGATAGGGAGTAACGATTTCTCATCTTCTAGAATACGTACTTAGCTTCATTAAGCAAACAGCTGATTCAATGCTTTATTAGCTGTCGAGTTCATTTGGCCCAGCAGTCAGTTATTGGTAATGATTATCATAAAGTACTGCCTCCGATACTCCTATTCGTTTTTCTTTGGTGGGTGCAAACTGCTAGAGTATATGTACGGTTAGGATTGATTATGGTTAGATCATCTTGTACTCCAAGTGTCCTACCCCTTGTACTCCTATATAAACCTCCCACCAGGGTCCAGATCAATACAACAGAAATTAGGGATTCAATACTTTCTACATGGTATCAGAGCGGTTAGTCTCACGACGCCGATCCTAGGTTCTTCCACCACCACGTGGATGTAGCCTTGGCGATGATTATGTTGACGATGTAGAACTCGACGAAGATCTTGATGTAGTCGTACAACTCAATGTGGAGACTTGGCTCGATGTAGTTCCGGGTTGATGCAGTGCAGACTCGTATGTGTTGATGTAGACGGCGATGTCGGCGGGCAGGAGTATGCGCATGTACGCGAGCATGCACGTGCACGCGTGTAGTAGCTGATAGATCATGGCTGCACCTTTCTTCATTCCTTTCTCAATACGCGGGGATGGATGCATACGGGCCAGATAGGCATGCATGAAAGAGAAGGAACCAGAAGGGGACGGCGATGATGACAAGGTGGAGGAGGCGACGGACGCACATGACTCTTCAGCCGCAATCATCCGCTTCACTCCCGCTACGACTGAGGGGGGATGTTAGAGTATATGTACGGTTAGGATTGATTATGGTTAGATCATCTTGTACTCCAAGTCTCCTACCCCCTTGTACTCCTATATAAACCCCCCACCAGGGTCCAGATCAATACAACAGAAATTAGGGATTCAATACTTTCTACATGGTATCAGAGCGGTTAGTCTCACGACACCGATCCTAGGTTCTTCCACCACTTCCGCAACGCGCCGCCCCCGAGGAGATTAATCTTTCTCCTCGGCGGCGTGGCACCCGGTTTCGATCAAAGAGATCGGATCGGTTTCTTAGATTAGATCTTAGTTCAATTTTCGAAATTCCCAATCCTATAGTTTAGATCCAATTAGCCAAATAAATCCCATCCAAAATCCACAGAGATCACGACCCCAAATTCCGTCAAAAAAAAAAAAATGCAGTGCAAAATCTGTACAAGGCATCCGCCGGCTTCGATCCAATCCGCCGGCCTGCTCCGCTCGTGCGATGCGGCCATCCTGGTTCCACGCCACCGCCTCGTTTTTTTAAATAGAAGGCCAAAAGGCCCAACGTTAAATTAATAACGCCCAGAACGGCGACAAGGATACAAAGTGTTGAACCCAGCTTACAACATTGAACTACACTCACACACAAGAAACAGGACAAACGAGGAAACACCGGCGAGGCAGACGCCTCCTAGGAACTACTCCGAAGGGTAGAGAACCAGCTGGGCGGGCAAAGGTGTTGGGCCGACGATCGCCCTCGAGGTCAGACCGGCACACCGACACACGCTGCACACCGTCAACACGGGCAAAGTCGTCGGGCCGAAACTCACCCTAGAGCCAAGGCCGGCTCACCAGCACACACTGCACACCGCCGAGACACCGCCCAACGCCAACAGAAACAGCCACCAGGGGGCACCAACTCGCAAAAGCCACACCAAGGAAGTCCAAACAAAGAAACGCCGAGAGTGCAGGACAAGATACAAGCTTTGCCGGAGGAAGCACGCCGAAGAGACCTCCGAAACCCAACCTCCGGAGAGCTACCCATAGTGGGCTCCAAGGTGGCGTCTTCAAGAAGAGCACGACGCCGGAGCGCCGCCACCACCCGATCCGAGGATCTTAGGTTTTCACCCGGAGCATAAAGGACGGCCGAGAGCAGCAGCAACGACGCCTTCAAGAAGGGAACGACGTCCGTGGACGCCGCCGCTGCGGCCCGAGAACCTCGGGCGAGGGTTTCCCCTCTGCACACGCTCACAGGCTTCCACAGCGTAGGGAACACCGACAAAGCGGTAACCACTCCACTGCCACGACGAGTCGCTCGCCAGTCACCACGCCGCCCTCACGGCCGTGGTCAATGGCCAGCACCAGAACCACCGGCTCGCCCGCCAACCGACGTGATTCCCACCTTCCAGGGCCGCCGCCCCGGCATCCCAACTCCACACGCCCGCAGAACCTGAAAGGAGAGCCGAAGATCACCGTGGCTGCTCTTCCTGCTAAATCGAGAGCTAGCAGCCCCCACGGTTGCAAGAGCCGTCAGATCCGAAGGGAGGCACACCAGGGCCCGCCAGGGCCCGGGGCCCCTGCCCGGCCCATGCTTGCGAGGCGGCCGGAGAGCTGCATCCGCGGCCGCACTGCCCGGCTACCTCACCCGAACCTTGACCGCAGGAGCGGCGAGCAGAACGCGCCGTCAGACGGAGCCGACCCAGGCCGCGCCGGCCCACCAGCCTCCAAGGGATTCTCGTGGATCGATGCATCCATAGGTACGTCAGTGCCATCAAGATCCGATCACGGGAGGGCATGCATGCCTATCTGGCCCGTATGCATCCATCCCCGCGTATTGAGAAAGGAATGAAGAAAGGTGCAGCCATGATCTATCAGCTACTACACGCGTGCACGTGCATGCTCGCGTACATGCGCATACTCCTGCCCGCCGACATCGCCGTCTACATCAACACATACGAGTCTGCACTTCATCAACCCGGAACTACATCGAGCCAAGTCTCCACATCGAGTTGTACGACTACATCAAGATCTTCGTCGAGTTCTACATCGTCAACATAATCATCGCCAAGGCTACATCCACGTGGTCTTTTGCCGACGCCGTCAAAACCCCGCCGCCGCCGCAGATCCCTGCCGCCGCCGCACAAAAACCCGCCGCCGCCGCAGATCCCTGCCGCCGCCGCACAATGACACAAAAACCCGCCGCCTGCCTGCCGCTGCTCCCAAGCGAGTCGCTGCCGCACGCCGCCAAAAACCAAAACCCCGCCGCCGCCGCAGAAAGCCTGCCGCCGCCGCCCAAAAACTTCGCCGGCGCTCTGCTAGGGCGATCGCACGATGGCCTCGCCTGCCTGGTAAAAACCCCGCCGCCGCCGCAGAAAACCTGCCGCCGCCGTCCAAAAACCCGCCACCGCCGCAGAAACCCTGCCGCCGCCGCCTCAAAACCCAAAACCGCGCAATTTTTTTGCGCCTTCGGATCTATCGGCTACATCGACTGCGACAACCTCGACCACGGCTACATCACGCTCGGCTACCTCGACATCAACATCATACACACGTCTACAGCAACTCAAGAGCTCCAGTTGACAGTATTCGCGTCATCCCTTGCGTCCATGACACTCCCGCTGTGACTGCGGGAGGGAAGAGAAGGAACCAGAAGGGGACGGCGATGATGACAAGGTGGAGGAGGCGACGGACGCACATGACTCTTCAGCCGCAATCGTCCGCTTCACTCCCGCTACGACTGAGCGGGATGTTAGAGTATATGTACGGTTAGGATTGATTATGGTTAGATCATCTTGTACTCCAAGTCTCCTACCCCCTTGTACTCCTATATAAACCCCCCACCAGGGTCCAGATCAATACAACAGAAATTAGGGATTCAATACTTTCTACACAAACTTTCTTTCTGTTTTATGATCTATAGGATATCAGACTGCTTCACTTTTATCGGATTTTGTTTCCGCAAAAGTTGTTTTTGTTGCTTCATTTTTTATGTTAATTGGTAAATAGACATAAGTACCAATTATAACTATTCTCCTCCAAAGTACATATTTCTTGTTTTACTAATATGAATAAGAAGAGGACACGACATTTCCTCAATCTGACACCCACGTTGTTCGCTTCACAGGAAAGCAACGTCAACTTCGAGAAGAAGGATCGCAGCCCCTCCTCGGAGCACGGCGACGACAACGGTTCATTGCCGACATCCAGCGGCCCATGAACTAGGAAAAAACCAGCCAAAGACATCAACAAAAGCACCAGTTTTTGTTCTGACTACAATTGTTCGGGATCCTGTTACCTTTTGCTTACTATGGTTGGATAAAAATTTCATTTACGTCATAGTTTTCTGTTGACCAAATGGTGTTGATTGTCCTACTCTGAATTCCGGCATGTCAGTCCTTACCAAGGTTTTGGTTCCCGGTAGAAAACAATTCCTGAGGGTTGTCGGGATTACCGGTTACTGTGGTAACCGAAAAACCCGACCGGTTACCGGATAATTCTGAAAATTAAAATTCGAAAATTAAAAAATGGTTCGTGATTTAATCATTTCACGGGGGATTTTGTTAAAATTTAAAATTTCCAATTCAGGATTTTTCGACCGGGATGACCATTTCCCTACTCTAAATTCTTGTCAGTCCACTGCTAACCCATCACATTGCTCCCGATTCTTTGGTCAGCTACTAAAAATTTATCAGAAGGGATGTCGACTGTAGAATTATGAGATTGGCAGAATATGTTGGATGTATTATTAAGCCTCATGGGCGAGTATATATAGGCGTACAAGGATCATCTTGGAGTACAAGTCAAGTTAGGTCCGTATGGAAACAGATCATATCTCTATCCTAGACTATCATAATAACCGTACATGCCATACTCTAACATCCCCCGCAGTCATAGCGGTAGCGTTGTGAACAACTGTAACGTCACAGACGGTTAGACTATAGAGAAACTGAAGTAGAACCGGTAAGCTGACATCCCCTCGCAGTAGGAGCGGGAACATCGTGGACGGTGTCGATAACGTAGATGCTTGGACTGTAGAGGAAGCTGATGAGGAGCTCAAGCGAAGTGATAGCCCTTCGTGCCGATGTCGAGGGAGCCGAGAGCGTTGGGCAGTGCAGCCTTGTTCGGGGTAGCGGTGCGAGGGGTAGCCATGGTCGATGTCGTGGTCGGGGTTGCCGGTGTCGAGGTAGACGCACATGTAGCCGCAAGCGCATAGTGCGCGTGAAGAGGAAGGAGACGCTTCGAGGCAGTCTCGAGGATGTCGATGCCGGAGCGACGCAGTACGAACCATCGATGACGAGGTGCAGCCATAGTTTTGCCAGAACAAGGCGCACATCGGGGACGAAGGCATATATATATATACTCCGGTTTTGCTAGAGCCGAGTACGCATAGAAGAACTCGGTGATGTAATCGAGGCATTCGTAGAGGAGGGAGTTGATGCCGAGGACGTTGTCGAAGCTGATGAAGACGAGGCACCGACCCTAATTTGCCATAGTTTTCTATTGGCCAAATGGTGTTGATTGTCCTACTCTGAATTCCGGCATGTCAGTCCTAACCAAGGTTTTGGTTCCCGGTAGAAAAAAATTCCTGAGGAGTGTCGGGATTACCGGTTACCGCGGTAACCGGAAAACCTGACTGGTTACCGGATAATTTTGAAAATTAAAATTCGAAATTTCTAAAAAAAAATCGGTTCCCGATTTAATCATTTCACGAGGGATTTTGTTAAAATTCGAAATTTTCAGGAAATTTCGACCGGGATGACCATTTCCCTACTCTGAATTCCTGTCAGTCCACTGCTAACCCATCACATTGCTCCCGATTCTTTGGTCAGCTACTAAAAACTTATCAGAAGGCATGTCTTAGACTGTAGAATTATGAGATTGGCGGAATATGTTGGATATATTATTGAGCCTCATGGGCGAGTATATATAGGCGTACAAGGATTATCTTGGAGTACAAGTCAAGTTAGGTCCGTGAACAACTGGAAACAGATCATATCTCTATCCTAGCGTCGTGAACAACTGGAACGTCGCGAACGGTTAGACTAGAGAGAAACCGAAGTAGAACCGGTCAGCTGACATTCTATTTACTCCTAACACATGGAGGATAGTGGTCCCCGAGCAAGAGCAGGATTCAAACCATTCCAATATGCATGTGGAGGAGGCTACTTTGATTCTATTGGACGTGTAAGAGCTGCAGCTCCTACGGAAGAAATTTATTCATCCTTGAAGCATGTTAGAATTACAGGGATAACAGTGATATACTTCTTTTATAATTCTTTGATCTATTACTTTGCCTTGTGCTACTCGGTCACACTCATTTATTTGTAAGAAAACCATACTTACTACTCCAATAATTTCCTAATACACTTAAAATTTCACTTGTGTGCCAACTGGCAGCCGTAGTTTTTATTCGTCTAGGTCTCAGTAGCTCCTTTTTTTATCTGTGTAAATGCAGGTGTTACTGAAGATTACTCTTTTGTGCAATTTATTAATGAACTTTCTACAGATGCTTCAGAGATCACCCCGTAGATCTCATCTGAGAAGAGGAATTAATTTGGCCACTATGATGTGCAATGTGCTTTGGATTGGTAAGTGTATTTTGACAATTCAAGAAAAAGATGTGGGGGTGACAGTCCCTTTTTGGTCAGACCACTTTGTGTTTCTCTTAACTATTTCCTATGTACATTTTGACAGACTCCTACCGTTTCATGTTCATCTCCAAAGTGCCGAATCCAAATTCCTAACAAGTTTCCAGGAATATTCGCTATGTAATTCTTTTCTGACGCAATGATTAATCAACTTAGATCTTAGCCAAGCAGGACCTCAAGTTAGCAAAGTCAAGGAGCCGAAAGAAGCTAGGAAGTATGAAGAAAACTCAACAAGCATATCACGTTCATTTTATTTGTAAACTGTCGTAGCTTATTGGGTTAAATTAACTGAATCCAATGTTTCATGGGATTTTATTAGGCCTGTAAAAATACTCTGTGGATTGAAAAGAGTGGTGTTTTGACTTCCGGGTGCATATGCACCCTTTATTTAAAATTCATTTTGGACGTATTTTGAAAGGTCAAAAAATGTGAAGAAAATGTTCGCGTATAGATCTTGACATGCTATGTGTTCACAAAGTCGTTTCATGAAAAATCGACTTTTTTTGTGGCTTGTATAAAAAAGACAATATTTAATGCTAAAATAAGGCTTGTCACATGACATTTTTATTGTCTTTTTTACACAGAGCACAAAAAATATCGGTTTTCGGTGAAACGACTTTTGTGAACATATAGAATGTGAAGATGTATCCGCGAAATTTTATTTCAGATTTTTTCGACAATTTTAAATATGTTTTTCAAATACCGGGTGCATATGCACCCGGGTGGCACAGTGAATTTCTGTAATACAATGAGTTTTGTAGTTAAAATCGTATTATATATTTTTTGGATGTTCTACTCAAGCTCTATTTTTTTTTTGAAATGGGAAAAAGGCTCATCCTCTACATCGAGTGATGCACACAGGTTTTATTGCAAAGTTTGGTATCGTTTAAAGAGTTTATTACATCTCAGCGAACATAAAAAGGTGAGACATGAGCCATTGCGATGACGATGAGTCTAAAGCGTGCACATCATTATTCTAAATTATTTTTTCGTCCTTATTTACGGAACACAAAATATCTAAGAACGAAGTACCTATTCCGTATTTTATCCGCTCAGTATGTATCTCGTGATAGAGCATTGTCTATAGACTCATTTATTATCCCGTTGCAACGCACGGGCATTTAGCTAGTTGAGTGTAACATGGCACACTGTGTTTGGGCGCTCATGGAGGAGGACATCACATAACATATCTCTCTCTATCGACCAAACCTGCGACATGGCAATCGTTATTCTCAATGATTGAATTGATAAAGAAGAAATACTTGATCTGTATGCTAATAACCCTCTGGGCAATTTGGGATGCGAGGAGGAAGTCCACGAAGATATATTTCAGAGTCACATGGCCACGATCTCTTTTGGCAACCGTTTCTTAGTGGACCTTGATGAGTGCAAGAAGCAAGAACGGGGGCAGAGAGGAGGGAATACAGTCGTTTTGTGACATGTGAAGTGGATCACGCCGCCCGCTGGCCATTCCAAGATTAATGTTGATGATGTTGTTGCAAAGTCGGTGGCGAAGGGCGCCATGGGTGCCGTCTGTCGCGCAAGCGATGGATCCTTCCAGGGAGTTTCGGTAATGGTCTACGAGGGCATCACTAATCCTGGGACTTTAGAAGCACTAGCATCCCGAAAGCTCTGGACGTGGCGGTGGATCTTCTCCTCGGTCCTATACAGGTTGCGTCGGATTGTTGGAAGTCATCAATGGCTTGCAAGGTGAGCACCTTGGCATATTTGGGAGTATCCTCAAGAAGATTAAGGAGAGGTCTGATCAGAGGGGAAATACCTACTTCGGACATGGACGAAGGGAATCAAACGACGAAGCTCATAGACTGGCTCGCTTTGCTACTTCTTTGCCTGTGAGCGGACATCTATGGCTACTAGAGCCGCCAATTATATGGTCACATAATGGTGTGGATCATAGGGTTAAACGGCTTATTAGGGGGAGCATTTGCCGTTATATGCTCGCTTTGGCTTTGTAGAAACGACAAGTTTTTTACTGATAAAAATTTGTTTCTTATGTAAGTTATCAACCGGTCCACAACTTCCGTTCTTGGTCACCGCTTCAACGTGTGGAGCATCGTGACCTGTTTACGTGTACACGTCTGGAGGATAGATCAGAGACTTTTTATCCCAACATGGATGGCAGTATAATCTCCGGATCGGTCCTGCACCGCCATATGAGTCTTTACAATTTTCTTATCATGATCATATGTAATTCGCCTTTTCATTTATTTTGAGACTTCTAAATTTGTGATGACTGTGTGCATCCTATCTATGCAGAGACCGGGTGTCAGTGGCGGAGCCACCATGTAGTGGTTGGGTTCACATGAACCCAATAGATTATTAGTAATCAAAGCTAGACCAGTACTTACCACCTTAGATCACTTTGTTTGACACTATAGTTTTAGTGTAGTTTTATATGGATGAACCCAATGGATATTTCTCTTAGCTTCGCCCCTGCCGGGTGTAATAATTAAAACTTTTTATTAATTAATAAAACACCATTTATCGAAAAAACTAGAACCGCCAATTTGTTTGAACACGCCTGTAATCATAAACTCTGTTTGCATAAGGTAATCTCAAAAAAAGAAAGCTGGCAACAATGTGAGAGACACGTACTTACTCCATTAGTAGAAAACAGATGTACAAAAGGAAAGAGAAAGTAAAAGCCCGAGGGATCAGGGAAGGGAACGTGACCTAAATTGTTTCCACTTTCTCTCGATTTTAACCGACCTAGTTCTAGCAATCACCGTGCATAAATAAAGCCGATTCAGGTTAGCGTGTAGTATCAAGGAAAAGAAGCGATCGCGACGGGATTTTCTCTCTGTCTCGAGACCCTGCGATGGAAGCTATGAGGAACCCGACGGCGCAGGCCGACTTTGGCGGCCTGGCGGTGCTCTCTGCCGGCCTCGCGAGGACCCTGGCCGAGGAGAACCCAAACAGCGACCTGGTGTTCTCGCCGCTGTCCATCATCTATGCTGCGCTCGTGCTCCTGGCAGCCGGCGCCTAGGGCGACACCCTTGACGAGATCCTCCGGGTCATCGGTGCGCGGTCACGCGGCGAGCTCGAGCAGATCGTCGCCCGCGTGGTGGCGGGGTACACGCTCAAGGATCTATCCGACTACGGTGGTCCGTGTGCAGGGTCGCGTTCGCGTGCGGCATCTGGAGCGAGCTCACCCGCCCGCTGAAGCCAGCCTTCCGGGAGGTCGTCGTGGGCAAGTACAAGGCCGAGGCCAGCACCGTCGACTTCATCGGCAATCCGGAGGAAGCACGGGGCCAGATAAAGGCGTGGGTCGCACGGTCCACGAGCAATCTGATCGGCTCCGTCTTTGGCCCGCGATCAATCACGCCTCTCACCCGCCTTGTGCTCGGCAACGCCATATACTTCAAGGGCAAGTGGGTCGAGCCCTTCGACAAGAGCGACACCCGGAGCAAGCGTTTCTGTAATCCTCACCCAGGAGGAAGAAGAACTCACGCCCACAAGATAGTAGAGGAAGAGAACACAGGGAGTTTGGCACCGCACAACTTGTGCCTTTTCTGACTCACTTTCTCTTAATTAAACCAAACTGATTACAAGTCTTTTTAAAGGGGAAGGAGACGCATCGGCCAAGCCACACAACTGCTTGATCCGATTTTTACTCCACTAACTACTCCACATCTCCACTAACAGCACACACACGTACAGGCTTGAGTCACCTTCCAGTTTGCTGCAGACACGAGCTTGCCATAACAGCACACTTGACGCATTACTCAACTGATTGCGTCCGCTTCTAGCTCCACATTGATCTGCTGCATAACTCGGCCGCTGCAACCCCACGGAGCCTGACACTACATGCAGTTTAGACTAGTAACTAATGCAACGACATACACACACTAGTGCCACTACAACACTTGCACCGTGACATGCACACACATATTCGCATGACTAATCCTGCCGCTAACGACATCTCTTGCCTAATCTGCATGCATGACTAAAAACACAACGAAATAAACATGATGAAGATCTAAACAACAAGGTTAACACCAATAGTTTCCACGGGCTGGACGGCGGCGCCGTTGATGTGCCGTTCATGCAGAGTTGGGACTGTTGGAGTTGATCTCCGGTTTAAACAAACCGAGAGAAAAAGCAGGGGAGCTTGACTCCCACAACACGCACATTAATCGGGGGTGCTAACCAACTATTGGACTCGGTCCCGGCTCCCAGGCGCTTAACATATATAAGAAAAGGACCCCTCGTGTGTTATCAAACGAGAGACACGTTAAGGTCTCACCCCAAAGAAACTACCGATCCTAAAGTAGCGCTAAAGGGAGCCGAAGACCGAACTCCACCGTCAGCCACCAGGAGGGTTGTGCTGCCGGCGTTCATGGGACTGCTCCACGACTACGGCGCTCCGGCGACGACTTCCTCGACAACTTCCACGCCAACTACTGTCTGCATCAAGCAGGCAATACCATCTACTTCAAACACCTTGTAAGTGCATCCCCTAATCCCCTCTGTTAAGATCCAATTAGGTGTTCTATTTGCAATCAGCTTTTGTTAATTGTCCTCCCTAATGAGGAATTAAATCTAACATTGGTATCAGAGCCAGATCTGATTGCTTTAGAACCCTAAGTATGATTAGGGGAAGTTTTTAAGCCTCGGCCAAATTCAATGTGCATTCCTGATTATGAAGTTTATTATTCTGTTTTGCTACGGGTTAGTGCTAATCATGTCAAAGTTAATACTAAATTTTTAGTTAGCACTTGTTTTGACTCAGTTAGCAATTAGAAGGAGGGGAATTGCACAGCATTTTGATCACAAAAGAAAATCCCCAATTACCGAGTGTCAAACCCTAGAAGGAAATTCCCCAAAAGTTGACGAACCCTAGAACGCAAATCCAGCACAAAATTTGAAGGTTTAGGGTTCAGAAGTTATCACCTTAAGATGCGGCGGAAACAAACGGACGAGACGTGCACGGCCTCCGTGCCAAGCGCGCCGTCCTCACCCGCGCCTCCGCTCCCTCCCGACGGAGGAGCGCGCGGATGGACGTGCCACGAGGCGCGGAATGGAGACGAGCTTCGGTGGCCGCCGCGCCCCTAATCGCCGTCGTCACAAAATGGCCGCCGCTTGCTGGCGTGCACCTCCTCCTAGCCGCCCCGCAACGAACACGACACGAAAGCCATGCTCGACGGACGAGCGCGATGGACTAGGTCCCGCGCGCGCTCCTCCGGCGAGCACCACCACCGCACCGGCATGGAAAAGGGGGAGGGCGACGTGCTGCCGCCGCCGTCACATCTCTCTCTCATGGGAGCGAAGAAATCGGGGAGGGAATGAGAAAAATGAGGACTAGGGTTACGGGTTTGACCGGCCTGCTCGTTTTGTTCGACCGCATTGCAAGGACAGCCATTCGA
This sequence comes from Poa pratensis, assembly GCA_947311845.1. NCBI lineage: Eukaryota > Viridiplantae > Streptophyta > Magnoliopsida > Poales > Poaceae > Poa > Poa pratensis. Next base: position 23,399,145 of record CAMZMU010000058.1, read on the forward strand.
TCTGATCGGACGGCAGAGAGAGCTACGGGTACAGAATGGGCCTCCATCAAGTTATTGGGCTTCATCTGATAATGGGTCACGACCCAGGTTTAGCCGAATTCAAGAGGGTTTTTCAGTCCAAATTTTAGTCTGTTTAGTTTCTGTTTTTTTAGTGCATTTTAAAGTTTTATGATTAAGTTTATGCATTGTTTTAAATACAGAAAATAATTGATGGGAATATGTTTTAAAGTTGATCATCATTTTAAATATCAATGTATGTTGAGATTTAATGTTGTAAATTCATATTTATTATGAGAATGATGAAGTATCCGGCCTTTTCTGGTTTCCAGTTCATTTATTGAGTTTAAAAGTTTTCAAATAAAGTTTTATGCACCGTTTACATCGGAAAATGCCTGTTTTTAAGGGGGGTATAATTCTATAAGATTAATGTAGGTCATTTCAATTATAGAATTTTAATGATGATTTATGGATGTTATGAGATGATGATTATTTTGAGGACAATTATGAGTATCTCTATAAAGTTTCTCGATATTTTGTTCGGAGATTTTAATTGAGAATTAAGTTTATGTTGATGCCATGTCTAATGGCATTTATTAATGATGTGATCATCTCTAAAGGGCTGAGGCCACCTTAAAGTAAATGTTTATGGCTGTGTGGTTCGTTTTTTCGCAGCGCACTATGCAGCCTAATAATGATGAGCCATAATGCTAAAGTATTATGTCAGATGCATTAATGTCTTTTGACATTGCACTGACAGAAGGTGATGAAGGCTCAGCATGATGATTCTCTGAACAAGGACGTTTAGAGAATTTTATTGTGATATCATGGTCATAAGTTGTCATTTATTGACTATTAAAAGTTAATTATTAAGTGAGACCGTGATGTAATATCCAAATTTTATTTGGAGAATGTTTATAACGTTGTTTCCAATGAGGATGTAAATCTACTGTTTACTCAGTGAGATGTCAGGATGAGAATGTTTAAAATGAACGATACTTTTGTTATCATGTCATTGAAAGTAGCTTGGACATGCTTTTGTGATGTTATTGAAATTATGGTGTCCAAGTTTGATGGAAAATGATCAGTGATAAATTATGAGTCCACATGTCTGCAGTACAGTAACATATTGGACTGCACCATATATGTTCGTGTTTTGTGTTAGTTTTGCCTATTAATTTAGGAAATGAGTTTGCTAATCATTATGTGATATAAGTTTCTATAGTCAAAACGAGAAGTTTTGATATGAGCTTTCATTTATAAGCATAAGTTGTATGATATATGACAATATTTTGACCAACGTTGATTATTGTCATGTCCCATTTTTGAATGAATAGTGCTCTTCTCCGTTTCCAGCCCAACGGTGATACGGATTAGAACAAGATTAGCTTGTTTTTGTTTTAGAACAATTCAAGTGTGATGTTTCTTATAGATGCTCGTAAAGATGGTGTCCTTGTTTTAGCAATGGACCAAGACATAGGGTTCACTTATTTGAATTATGCTGAGGAGAATGAAAAGTATGACCAAAAAGAAGTTGAGTGGGAGAAATCGAACCATATTTCACTCCTTAAAATGAAGCATATCATCTCCTCTGAGATATAGAATGCAATTCCCGACTCAGTATATGCCAAAGATTATTTATGTCCTCGACGAATGAATTGTGTATTGATATGTACCATGGCACTCTTAATATGAAAGTGAAAATTGAGACCTCGTCGAAATGGTGGTCATATTTACCACATTTCGAGGGGGAGAATGGAATGTCTCATTAAATATGAGAAAAGTTGAATGTATTAATTCTCCAAGTAGGATGGAACCAACGAGAAGTCTTATTTTGGAGAATGAATGATACTCGAATGTCTCATTAAAAATGAGAAAATTGAATGTAATAATTCTCCAAGTAGGATGGAACCAACGAGAAGTCTTATTTTGGAGAATGAATGATTATAGTGAAGAATGTTCTCACTCGTTTTATCGAGCTAATGTGGATTTATTCCCTTATGAGTATTATGAAACACACATGAATGTTAAATTGACAAGCTTGCCAATCTAATGTTGATGTGGCTCATGATTATATTTCTGACCAACGTCGTTTATAATCATTTGTCACACACTTCAGTCGAGTGGCAAGTTTGTCAGTATCATGTGGCTCATGGTTATATTTCTGACCAACGTCGTTTTATGATCATGTGTCGCAGCTCATGAAGTTCTTTTCCATCTTCTGCCCAACGGTGTTGTGGTTTTGAACTAAAGTGATTATTATCGAGATTTTGGATACATTTTCCATCTTCTAAATAAAGTGATTATAAGGAAACCTGAAGCATATGAACATGAATCTTAAGGATAACTCCATTAGATTTTCGTTCATATGCATCAGGTAAGTTGAGAAGAAATACCTAATGCAACACTTGGTGTTGATACCCAACAATTTCCTTGTGATTTATAATGTGTGTTAATGATCATGTTAGAGGGCTTCTGTCTCTAATGATGTATATGACTCAACAGAGTTTCCTAAGTGAGTTGTTACGACGCTTGTGTTATTATTATAACATGTTGTTGTGTTGACTAAGTTAAGAATGTATATATGACTCAACCGTAAAGTTTTAACATACAATTGAAGTTAACATAAGGTATGTTGCCTAAAGAATTTCAATTATGAAATAAGACGAGCGTTATGACACTCATACCATAAGATGAGGGGGAGTAAGTTTACTACCTTATCAAGATGGAATATTTTTGGTTAGCCAAGAAATTTCTATCTTCTAGTTAAGGCAAAGGATCTTGGTGATGCTTAGTACTTTGTTTGTACTGAGTTTCCTAAGATACAGGTCCAAAAGGAGTATAAGTTCTATGCAAAATAGTGGGCTACCTACCCGGCTAGCTACACACCCACTAGTAGCCATTAGATCCTAATGTTCTGATAAAGAGAGCATGGATAGATCACACCAAAACTCACATGGAGGATAACGCCGTGAGGTGCATGTGTGACGCGCTAAAAAAACAGTACATTCCTATTCCACCCGGCCACTCCCCACCCTCTCTCCTCCACCTCCACCCCGAACCCCTTTCGTCTCACCTCCACCTCCATTCTCGATCTACTCTGTCGGCGAGAAGGGCGGCCTCCCGACAACGAGAAGGGCGGCGGGGAGGAGGCGCGTCCGGCGACCATCCGCGGGGAGGGAGGGCGCGCCGTCGTCAGGGAGGAGGCGCGTCCGCGACCTCCGTCCACTTCTCCCCGTCCACAAACTCAATCTATGGATCTGAGCCCCTGGGGCGGCACTCTCCTGGTCCTGGATCTTGGAGCTCGTGCTTCGGCGAGCTGGTGCTAGGAACGTCGCCACGGGAACTCCGTCGCGGTGCAGCCAACCCTCTCCTGCGGGAGCCGAGCACCGCAGCTGGCCATGCAGTTTTCGTATCTTGGGTTGCTCTGCCTTTATCTGGGCCCTATTTCGTTGTTTGGATCTAATATTTTTCTGTATAGATTCGTTTTTGTGTGTGGTTTTTTCATGTCTTTTTCTTGGATCGATCTGTGGTAACATGCTAGCTACGTTGTTAGATTATTGTTTTTTGGTAGTGCATGAATCTGGGCCGGCGGCTGGCCATTTTTTATTTCATCAATATACTTGTTATAGTTTCTTCCCATTTGTTTAAATCTAAGAATTTTTTGTTTGAATTTGTGATGATAGAGGTAAGAGCCAGTACTGTTATGATTTATGATTGACTCACGAATCTCCAGCATGGTCGTCGATCATGCTTGGCTCCAGATTCATATGGAAAATTCCCACAGATCAGCCCATTTTGTTCTTAATTCTTCTCCATTTAGTTCTTCAAATAGTTTTTGTATCCAGGTCCGGCGAGCTCAGCCCCCTTGTACTGCTATTTTTTCCTGGATTTTTTGGGTTTTTCTTGTTTCTCTGGGTATTTTTGCTAGGGTGGTTCTGGATCTCGAACATTAGATGTTCTATGTAAGTAAGCACCTTGGATGGATCATCTTTTTCCCGTTTTAGTTCAGAGTTTTTTATATTAGTTCAGAATTTTTTGTTTGATTTTTGAGAACTGAACAACTTCGAAAAAGCTACTGTTGCATCTATTATGAAATATGTGATGTTTTTGTGAATCCTTTTGTCGTGTCTCGGGTGACGGACACCGGGAGTAGATGATACCCCTTTTTAGGTTCGGCACGGGGTGCGAAGGAGGCTGGAAGACTCCTTACCCGGGAGCAAGGACTCCAAGTTCTTCGTCGAGAGGGAGAGATCGAACAACACAGCAGGACACACAGAGTTACCCAGGTTCAGGCCGCCCGGAGACTAAAGCCCTACTCCTGCATGTCTGGATTGAGAGGTTCATCATGGTGGAGTGTACAAGGGTGTTCTGGGGTGAACCCGGCAGAGATTCGGCCGGAGGTAGACGAAGAGCAGATCCTGCCCTGGGGAGATCACCTCTCTCTCTACCTTCCGAACCCTAGTCTAGTCTTGCCTGAGCTCTAGCTTGCTTCTATCTTGTTATTCGTGTCCTCCCTCTCTCGGTGCCATGGTCCTCCTTTTATAGGCTAAGGGATCCGACATGGGCACGCGAGAGGTGTGAGGGGTCTTGGCGGGAAAACCCCTCGGCGGTCCTTGGAGGAGACGTGGCACTCCCTCCTCCAAGCGTTCTGAGGAGGGCGGCGTGGTCGTCCGCCCTTGAAAAAGGTGGGACGGACAAAGCCTGTCCGCCCCACCAACTACGCTCGTGGCAACGTCACCAGGGCGCGGCCTTCATCTTAGCGCCCAAGTCTTCCACCAGCTTCCGGCGAGCTGGCGATCTTATCCTCTCGATGGTACGGAAGGATACCCGGGGACGCGCCTGGCCTCCTGCCGGGAGCACGGACCCGCGGGTGTCTTGCCTGGTTCTCCGGGCGAGGGGGTGACCCGGAAGGTCACCTGGTCCTTAGCCGCAGAGACTTGTTGTCGAACTTGTCGGGTGTCCTTGAGGCAGATGGGCTAACCCATATGCTGTACTTGACTCCTTGCCTTGTCCATCTTCTTGGTGGGCCCCAGCGGCGGACCCACTTTGCCAGCATCAGGGGAACCCCATGTTCCACTGCTGCGACAGTAGCCCCCGGCATGGTCCCGACGGCTCTTGCTTCAGTTGCTGCCGGGGCTATGGCCAAAGAGTTGGCCAAAGTGGGTACCCGGCACCTTGCTTCGGTCCGTCAATCGTCGTGATGGTCTTGGAGTTATTCCGCTCGGGGAATAACTGAGTTTGCCTCCTCGATTCCTGCTGCGTGGAAGCTGTGAAGACGGTTGGAGAGAGAAACTCCGCGCGCTATAAAAGTGGACGAACGCCTCGCAAGTCCCCATCTTCTTCTTCCTTGACCCATCTCTCCCTTCCCAGGCCAACAACTCTAATGGCGAGAGGAAAGAGAGGAGTGGACGTCCTCGAGCTTCGGCCCCGATGGAGAGAAGCTCCGGTGGCCGCGGAACCGCCGCCTCAAGAGGGCGAGCGAAGCGAGGCAGTGGAGGCAGAGGAGCCGTGAGATGCGGAAGAACTCCTTCTCCGTCCCCACGGGCTGCAACACACACGAGCTTCACGCCCTATGAGTTCATCCTGGATTTGCGCCGCAAATCCGCAGCCGGATTGACCTTCCGGACTCCTTTGCGATGGCGATGGAGAACAAGCGGCCTCCGGGCTTGTGGCTGCAGGTGGAAGGCTGCCCGAACGCCCCTCCTGGATCTTGGTGGAGTACACCGTCGACGACTCCATGCTCCTTGGTCAGGGGTGGAAGTCATTCGCTCGCTCCCGCCGCCTGACCCGGGGCAATACCTCGCCTGCAAGTATGACGGGGATGCCACACTCGCCGTGAAGATCTTCCGTGCTGCAGGAGGCACGTGGAATGCTGCGCCGAGAGTGAGAGCAGCAGCAGCTCCGGCTCCTTCGACGAGGACGAAGATGAGGAAAACTCATCTAGTGTCAAGGCCGAGGAGATCTAGCTTCCATGAGGGCGAGGAGCTTCAAGTCGGCGGTCCTGAAGATATCCTTGACCTCCTTCTTGGCGCCTCGTTGATGACCCTTCACGTAGTTACACCACAACGGTGCCAGAAAACGCTTGCTAGCCCTTCGTGTGGTTACCTGCGTGAAAAGTAAATGGGTTAGGTTGAGACTCCAAGTGCAGAGTGTGTAGTAAGTGGAAGACGTGTTTTCCCCACGAGGGTGACTCGAGGGTTTAATATCGAACTCTCGGGGAATCAGTAGTGAAGATTTATCTTTCCTATCCTTCTTTTGGTTACCTACAAAACAAAGTAAATGTTTTGGTCCTCAACCTCACCTAGTGGTTGTCAAGCACAAGGTGTGAGAATGATATCAAGATAATATGCAATGCAAACAAGAAATAAATATGCAATGGTGGTAAATAAATATGCAAGGATGGTGGTAGCAATGATAAATGATATTTTTGGGTTTTTATGATGAATGCAAGATGTAAAAGTGTTTTTGTATTTTCGGATTTTTAAATGGCAGAAAATGGAAAAGTGGTAAAAGTGGTTGGAAAGGTGTTTCTTATGATTAAAAATGGACCGGGGTTCATGGTTTCACAAATGCACTCTCTCTTTAATAAAGTGGTAGACAATGGAACACTAGAGTTGACATATGAGATTGCAACACAACAGTTTAATGACAAGTTATAATTATATGGGCATCACGTCCTAACATAGAGACCTTTTGGTTATTAGTCTCTCTTATACTCCACCAAGATGCGAACTAAATCATAACACCTCAGTAATTAAGATAACTCAGAGTATAGCAATAAGTATCATGACATGAAGTTAAAATAAGAACATGCTAGATCTAGTCATGGAGTAGTGGCAATGGTCACACCCACATCTCCGGTAGCATGGTATTTCTTTTTATCCCTAGTGAGGCAACAAAGTAAGGTAAAACACCCAAGTGGATCGCAGAACTTTCTCTCACGTTCACTGCACTAGCCACCCCCCGTTACTCCAACTAATGCACACGTTCCCCCTCACACGCTCTCATAAACATGCTTGATCATAACAAGTAAATAAGAACGGGGTACATAATATGCATCTACTTTCATAACTGAAACAAAACCATTGCAATCTCAAACATATATTAACTCATAAAAAGATCCACCACAAAGGTATTACATAGATGACCGTAATCATGTTCAGCAGCTCATACGGTACTAATTAGTGAAGCTCGAGAGAGAGATACATAAGTTACTTCCACAAACCCATAGTCCAGAGGTGGACTACTCCCTCTTCATCATGGAGACGGTGGAGAAGTCGTTGGAGAAGATGGAGACCACGCCGGCAGCGCCCCGCCGGAGTTTTCCCCCTCCAATCTGCAGCTCCAGGTCTCTGTTTCGGTGTTTCTGTGTTTCTGCGGCGCTCCTTCCAGAGAACGTCGGGGGACTATTTTTATAGGCGTTTTTAGGTCAAAACGGAGTCGGTGGAGGAAAGATCGACGGCAACGGAGCTCGAGGCCAAAGGGGGGTCCCACGCGGCCAGGTACTGGCCGCGTGGGCCCACCTTTTGGCCCTCGGGCCTCCGCTTGTTTGCTTCCTTCGCTCCCAGTCTTGTTCCTTCCAAAAATGATGCTCGTAAATTTCCAGGTCATTTGGACGTCGTTTGGGTCCCTGAAACATTAAAATAAGAAATAGGGTTTTCTGCCTGCGCAGGGTTAATTCCATAAAAAATAGGAAACATATCAAATATTCCCAAAATCATTATAAAACAGTGATATAACCCTTATATGATGCAAATATGACTGGAATATAAGTAAAATAATGCAAAGTTCATGTATGCATTTTACATGCATCAACATCCCCAAGCTTAACCTATACTCGTCCTCGAGTATGAAGGTGATAAAACTAACATGGACTTTGCAATTTAATACTATCAATGGATATCAAAGATGATTACTATTGCTACATAGAGTCAAATGATTCATTCTTAAAAGGAGTAGCAATATGCAAGATAGTTTATGAAGTGATATCAAGTATTCAATGCAAGGATGTTCAATGATAATTCACAAAGTGTAACATAAGAGAAAAGTACTATGGACCACATGTATGCATAATAATAAGTAAGAACATCCTACAATGGTCATAGAGTATTGATGAAAATCTGAATATAAAAGGTGGACACTTTGGAAAGATATATATATGTAGAGGTAAAGCATGAATAAATTTCATCTAACTTCTGAACTTCTCTACTTAAGTCAATGATTGTAATATGGTAATCCTTGGTGTCAAGCTCTCATTCCCCTATCATAGCATCTTGAATGATTAAGTTTAAAGTGAAAGCAATACGAGTAGTGTGCTTGACAAAGTACAGGTTGAAAGTCTCATGCCCCTTGAATACAAGTACCTACTCCATGTGTTACTCAACTTGGAAAACAAAGCAAGTTCAAGTTAAATATCATTGTAAGTAATAATAGTATCATTAAGAGCGTCAACTGGGGTACCTCTTGTCCCAGGATATGGAACAAGCCCATATCAAAATGACAAGACAAACAAACAAATGAACAATCTCAACACCCTTTTTATTTACCATTGGATAGCTTTTTATTGTAAGGTGTATCACAGAAGGTTCACCATAGCATGTAAGTAAATTTCCACCATGAATGATGCATGGCTTAGATTAGCGGCCCAGGCGTCTCTCTAACCATTTATACAAACTCATTTAAACTCACTTCATTTCCCATTTATTTCACCCATGGTAAGCATCCATAAACAAAAGTACATGATATCAACTAAATGAGATGAAGTGCAATGTTGAAAGCTTGCCATGTGACAGCACATATGAGCTAACTCTCAACCAAAGACATTTGTCAAGCCACAACATCATAATTTTAATCACAATGGGTCATATTTTATTTATGCAATGAAAGTAAAGTGTGCATCAAGTTCGAGAGAGCTATATAACCAACTTTTCCCACAACAATTAACAACATAAGCATTTTCATTCAGAGGTATAGATAACACAAATATCATGATAAACATACTCGGAATAGCATAAAGCTAATAGGTAGATATGGTGGACTCACTGGAAAAACTTTGGTTGAAGGTGTTGGAAACAAGTTTTTGCTTGTTGGAATTTTTGGGCTAGCAAGAGGGAGAAAGTTGACCATCTAAATGCATGCATGAGTGTCCATAGAACTAACTAATCCATGTTAAAAAGGTAAATAACATTTAGCATCAAAACATGAATAAAAGATAGCTCTTGATAAAATATTGCAAATTATTACTCATTAACAAGCTCATGAATCATGCAATATATGTATCTTTTAAAATTAACTCAACATCCCTTTTCCCAATCTTATAATAGCATCCAACATAATTCAACCCAAATTTCCAGTAGCTCTCTCATATATAAATGATAGTGTGGTGGTCTCACAAAATAAAAATCAAACCTAAACAAACAAAAAGACGCTCCAAGTTTATGCGATAAAGTGTTTCGATCGAAAAACAGAAGTTAGACGTGTGCAAACCGAGAGTGTGTAGGTCCAGTGGGGTTGTCTTCACATCCCCAAGCTTATGGTCTTCACCATCCTTGGATAGCTCTTGGTGCATCTCCTCTAATCCCTGTGAAAAAACTTCAAAACACCGTTTCTCCCATTTCTTTTTCTGTGGGGCATTAGTAGTGATAAACAAATAGATTTCTTGCTGCATATAATCCTTAGACAAAAATTCATATGAATGTCCAGAAAGTGTATAATGTTGTATGCCTACTCATAAACTCAATTGGATCAAAAAGATTCAAGTTAAAAGTTCTAAGCATGCATCAAACAAAATGGGACAGAATCTGTCCAGAAAAACAGCAGCAGCTAAACGTATTTTTCTACCCTACTTAACTTTGTCGAAAATTCCGAAAAATTCATGCATACAGAGGATGAAAAGTTGCACTACAGTTTAAATATGAGCTCATTCGGAGTTACAGAATAAGAATTAAAAATCATACCGTGCACAGATTCGTGCAGGAATAAATCTCCGAACGCTATAAGCAACTTCTTCAAACCAAAATGAGTAAAACTTGGCACTTTATTAAAAATTCCAGAAACTAAACTAAACACTAAGTCTCTTGTTACAGCAAGAGGACACAAAGAAAATCACAAATAAAAACAACCGGGTTGCCTCCCGTAAAGCGCTTTCTTTATAGCCATATAGCTAGGCTTCTTACTTGATGTTTATTGTGGACGAAGCTCATGAGGGAGCTTGAACTTGTGTCCCTCTTCCTTGGGAAGTGTTCCATGCACTTCTTGTGTGGAAACTGAAACTTCACATTCCCTTCTTTTGAATCAATGATAGCACCTGTAGTACGAAGAAAAGGTCTTCCAAGAATAATTGGACTAGAGGTTTTATTCCCCATATCCATGATTAGAAAATCAACAGGCACAAATGTCATATGTAACTCTACCATAACATCACTTACTTTTCCTAAAGCATGTTTAATGGAATCATCAGCAAGTGCAAGTTCAATAGAGCATTTTTCAAGATTTTTCAATTCAAGTACTTCATATAGTTCTTTAGATAAAACAGAGACACTAGATCCTAGATCAAGTATAGCATGGTGTGTCTCTTTTCCAATGGTTACTAGGACTTTGGGAATCCATACATCCCCAAGCTTAGGTGGTATCATAGCCTCTTGGTTGTACCTAGCAATCTTTTCTTTAACATGATTAGCAATATAAGAACCAAAACCAGCTTGGTTAACATTAATAGAAGGATCACTTGCAAATTTTTGTAAGATAGATATTAATTCATGCAAGCTACAATTCTCTAAGTCAAGCAATGGTTCCTTGACTTCACTAAGCATTTTAACTTCTCAACTTTCTTTCTTTCACACCATAATAGTTTCCTTAGCAATTCTCTCTTGCTCATGAATATGTTCCCAAGATTTATTTATAACCTCTTGACAATATTTAATTGTTTCCTCATGTTTTTGAGCTATAATGGTGTTCTTTAATGAGGAAACTTCCTTAGTGAGCTGATCTACCCTTTCAAACAAAGAGTCTTGTTTTTCAAACTTAGATATAAATTCCTTATTAAGCTCCTTTTGAGTAGATATAAATGATCTAATGGTGTTTTCCAAATCACTAGAAACATTACCACTAGTAGCATATTTGTTTGGCACATATGGGGGTTTATTATAAGAGTTATAATTGTTGTTACCATACCCATTATTACCATAGTTCCTAATGAAGTTGACATCAATATTTTCAGGATTATTACCAACTAGTTCTTGCAAAGGCACATTTTCAATATTTTGTTTATTAATGAAAGCAAGAATAGTATCCATTTTAGATGACAAATCATTTGTTTCTTCTATGGAGTTCACTTTCTTAGAAGGATTAGGTGCTCTATCAGTATGCCATTGACTATAGTTTTGCAAAATGCTTTCCAATATGTTCTTAGCTTCTACTATAGTTTTTCCCATAAAAGCACCTCCAGCAGCAGAATCAAGAATATTTCTAGACATGTAATTTAGACCATTGTAAAAAGAGTGTAATATGGTCCATTCGTTGACCCCATGTGATGGACAAGTTCTAAGCATAAGTTTAATCCTATCCCAAGCCATAGCAACATGTTCATTTTCATTTTGCCTAAAAGAAAGAATGTTGTTTCTATTTTGCAAAATTTTAACAGGAGGATAGTATTTCTTAATGAAAGCTTCTTTTAAATCATCCCAAGTTTTAATGCTATCAATAGGTAATGAATGCAGCCACTCTTTAGCTTTTCCTCTAAGTGAGAAAGGAAATAACTTCAGTTTTAGAATATCACTTTCCACATTTTTAAATTTCTGCATGTCACATATTTCAACAAAATCATGAAGATGCATAGAGGCATCCTCCATAGCACTACCGCCAAATTGTTCCCTAGTTATCAAGTTCAACAAACTAGGACTTACTTCATAACTCTCAGCATTTATCTTAGGTGTGGCAATGGGCCTAGCAATAAATTGATCATTTGGAGTGTTTGTGTAATCACACAACTTAGTTCTTTCTCCCATTTTAGCAAGTTTTTATGTGTTTTTTTAATTTTTTATGCAAAACTGAAAATAAATATGCAAACCGAAATAACAAATGCAAGACAATGACAAAACAAATAAATTGCTTTGAAGGTAAAGATGGATAAGATGATGCTCACGTAGGTGCAACCTCCCCAAGCTTAGGTGTTAGCACAAGTTGGTGATGAAGTTGACTTGGTGAGATATCCTTGGATAAACCTTTCAGCAATGATTCCCCGGCAACGGCGCCAGAAAACAGTCTTGATACCCAATGATGCTACTATGACGGGCGCGTAGTTGACGAGAGAATCTTGATGCGGTGTTGCTTCTTCGCTCCCCGGCAACGGCGCCAGAAAACAGTCTTGATGGCCCTTCACGTAGTTACCCCCACAACGGTGCCAGAAAACGCATGCTAGCCCTTCGTGTGGTTACCTGCGTGAAAAGTAAATGGGTTAGGTTGAGACTCCAAGTGCAGAGTGTGTAGTAATTGGAAGACGTGTTTTCCCCACGAGGGTGACTCGAGGGTTTAATATCGAACTCTCGGGAATCAGTAGTGTAGATTTATCTTCCTATCCTTCTTTTGGTTACCTGCAAAACAAAGTAAATGTTTTGGTTCTCAACCTCACCTAGTGGTTGTCAAGTACAAGGTGTTAGAATGATATCAAGATAATATGCAATGCAAACAAGAAATAAACAAGCAATGGTGGTAAATAAATATGCAAGGATGGTGGTAGCAATGATAAATGATATTTTTGGGTTTTTTATAATGAATGCAAGATGTAAAAGTGTTTTTGTATTTTCGGATTTAATAATGGCAGAAAATGGTAAAGTGGTAAAAGTGGTTGGAAATGTGTTTCTTATGATTAAAAATGGACCGGGGTTCATGGTTTCACAAATGCACTCTCTCTTTAATAACGTGGTAGACAATGGAACACTAGAGTTGACATATGAGATTGCAACACAACGGTTTAATGACAAGTTATAATTATATGGGCATCACGTCCTAACATAGAGACCTTTTGGTTATTAGTCTCTCTTATACTCCACCAAGATGCGAACTAAATCATAACACCTCAGTAATTAAGATAACTCAGAGTATAGCAATAAGTATCATGACATGAAGTTAAAATAAGAACATGCTAGATCTAGTCATGGAGGAAGTGGCAATGGTCACACCCACATCTCCGGTAGCATGGTATTTCTTTTTATCCCTAGTGAGGCAACAAAGTAAGGTAAAACACCCAAGTGGATCGCAGAATTTCTCTCACGTTCACTGCACTAGACACCCCCCGTTACTCCAACTAATGCACACGTTCCCCCTCACACGCTCTCATAAACATGCTTGATCATAACAAGTAAATAAGAACGGGGTACATAATATGCATCTACTTTCATAACTGAAACAAAACCATTGCAATCTCAAACATATATTAACTCATAAAAAGATCCACCACAAAGGTATTACATAGATGACCGTAATCATGTTCAGCAGCTCATACGGTACTAATTAGTCAAGCTCGAGAGAGAGAGATACATAAGTTACTTCCACAAACCCATAGTCCAGAGGTGGACTACTCCCTCTTCATCATGGAGACGGTGGAGAAGTCGTTGGAGAAGATGGAGACTGTCGGGGAATACTTTCTAGATTAACCCGCGGCCCAATGCGACTTACTCGCATGAACAAAAGCCCACTTGGGAGCGAGCCCAATATTGAACCGCCATAAGGGGAAGGATCTAGAAGACATATCCCGAGGACGTGAAGACCAAGTAGTCTCCGAGTAGGCCTCTGGGGACGTGTTCCTTGTGAGGAAAGTTTCCTTTGTAACCTGGCGAGCCTCTGTGTATATAAAGAGGACTCGCATGACTTAGAGAGGGTCAAGCTATCAAGCCCTAAACCCTAGCTCATACGGCGAGTACCAGATCGGATCGCCTCCATTGTAACACCTCGATTATCATATCAATACCAATCTAGGGTAGGCAGGAAGTAGGTCTTTTACCTCACATTGAGGGGGCCGAACCTGGGTAAATCTGTGTTGATCTTTGTTCCTGCGATCCCAAGCTCGGAGATGCTTGACTCGCGTAATCCCCCACCTACGAAGTCATCCATGACACCTGACGTGACAAACCCACGACAGTTGGCGCCCACCGTGGGGCCTGCGGTCAAAAGCGTCACGTTCCGCGCAGGATCGAAATCAGGCTTCAAGGACATCGCCATCGGCCAAGTTGAAGACATCAATGGAGTCCCCTTCATCGACGACTCGAGTGGGGACCCGAGGCAGATCACATCGAGTTTGGATACATTGTTCCCATTGGATCAGTAAAAGTTTCGTCGGATCCGTCAGTCGCAGACCTATAGATACGACTCAAGGCAGCGAGTCGGTGGAGGAACTGCGGCCGGTCAGGGTCCGCGTGTTGGAGGAGCTACAACAAGCTACAGCAAAACTACCCATCCCCGTCCCGTCAAGACCTGTTTGGGGATCTCTACCAAATCGGGAAGGAAACCTCAAGATTGAAGAGATTGAAGCTATCAGGACGGAACTCTGTGAAGAGGCACAAAGACTCGCGGCTGAGCGCGAAAAACTCCAAGAAGAAGGTCGACGACTTCGTCGCTGGCAGCCAAAGCACCAGGCGGTCCGAACCAAGATGACATCTGAGCGCAAGAAACTCCAAGAAGAAGATTGGCGACTCCGTCGTTGGCAGCAAAAGCATCAGATCAAGATGGACAGAGGAGAGATGAAACCACAGTTCCACGCGACCCGAAAGCAACATGTATGCCGCGATAGGAATATTGTCGAGATACACCGGTTGGAGACACCGAGCTGATAAGGAAGCTCGCCGTGCGATCGACCTACTGCAAACCGCTGCTTACAACAAGCAAATATGTATGGAGTCACGCCCAATGAGCCGCAAAACGAGGTATCATGGGGAGGAGAAAAGTGCAGCGTCGAAAAGTGGTCAACCAGCTAGCAGGTTTGCGGTATCATTGGAAAAAGAAAAGAAGACAAAAGGCGAGTCACAGACGTCCGGAGCGACTCAGCCACCCAGATTGAAAACTGATTCAGCGCCAGTAAACTCCTATTATTATTGAAAGGACCAGCATGTTTTGGAGAGGAAATACGGCTCACTCGTTTCCCCCGAACTTCGGTGAGTCGCAGCGAGTCACCACCTATCGCAGTGACCAAGACCCTGCCTTATGGATAGAAGATACGAGGCAAGCATGACAGGGCTGATGTAACTCAGGAAGTACGTGCGAAATATTTCCACTTGGCAATACAGGGAGAAGCCAGGGATTGGCTGTTAAGGCTGCCATCAAAATCAATAAGCACATGGGAAGACTTGAAGGACAAGTTCATCAACAGATTCCAAACAGAAGACATGAAAAACCTTAGACAATGCATTCAAAAAGAGGACGAATCAAGCGGTGACTGGATCAAGAGAATCGCGGAGATCCTTGGCTCCGCCAAGAACTTAACAGTAAGCTGCAATACAAGCTATGAGGAAGAACTGTAGATTTGAGCCGCTGTGTGCACAAATTAAGTCGCGCTGAGCACAAGATTGATAGTTTCGACCAGCTTTTGGCAACAGCTGACAAGTACGCAAAGACAGATATAAGGGACAGGCGGCTTATCACAGACCCAACAGGGAAATTGCAAGTCGCGCAAACTGAACATCGCGCACACCAGATGAAGGAGCAAGGGAGTGATAAGGCCTTACTCCCTAATAACTGCAAGGGGATCTTCGACGTCCTTGCGACTTACATCGCAGGAGAGATGGCAGGCCAGCGAGTCACACAAAGGCGCAATGTCATTATTACCGGAGGTGGAAAGAAGGCGACACGCCAGATGCGGCTCGCAGCGGATCAATGCAGCACAAGAATAAATCTAGCTCTCATCAAGGCCTGACGTTTACCTAGAAGAAACATAGGACAGTTTCATACAGTGAAGTACAAACAACGGATGGAAGCCGGAAGAGCGGTCAGATTTCAACGCAGAAAGGTATCGTCGCTGGACAGAGCAATCGGTTATTTGGAGTCGCGGCGATCACCCCCAGAAGTAAGAGATCCAGGACAGCCAGCTCTTGTGGTCACGCCTGAAGTCGCGGGATACAAGTTAAGTAAGGTCCTAATGGACGGAGGAGGAAGAGTAAACATCCTATATCAAGACACGCTCCGAAGAATGAATATACCCGAGACGAGGCTGCGACCATCCAGGAAAGAAATTCAAGGCATAATCCCAGGAGCTGTTACGCGACCAATCGGAAAGATAACACTTGAAGTTAGCTTTGGAACAGAGCGGAACTTCCGCACAGAGCTCCTAGACTTTGAGGTTGTAGCAGTCAAAAGCTCATATCATGCGATCTTTGGAAGAGAAGCCTATGTCAATTTACCGCCGCCCCTGCTACGTCTACCTAAGTTAAAGATACCGGACCAAACGCGTGTTATTACAATATATGGAGACAGACAGAAGAGCGTTTAGAATGCGAGAACGCAGGCTCAGCACTCGCAGAAGAAGCTGCATCGCCAACTCCTCACACGGATATCAGTCGCGATCGGTAATCGCAGCTCAAAACGAGTCGCGTTGGAGGTACCGCGGACGAGCGCCAACAGGATGCAGCCATCGGATGGTAAATTCCCACCGAGAAGTCGCGCATCAGCAAGATAATGCCCCAGAGGTCGCTTTGATACAAAAAGAAGACAAGAGATGGCGCATGTGCATAGACCCAGCCTCGATCAACAACCCCAGCCAAAGAGGCTCAGTTATCGTGAGTTCCTTACAAAGCAAACTCAACTCGACATAAGTCGCAGCTCAGTGCGGCTAATCGCCTAACAAAATTGCTCTCTGCTTCAACATGAGACTACATCGGAGCTATCATGCTCGACCCGAGTCGCTTTTAGCGACTCAAAATTGAACCAATCAGGTGTTCAACCCACTCCGTTAGGAGTATTAATTCGCAACTAAGTGCGATGAGTATCAAGTATGCATGGCCTGAGGGGAACAGAAAACCCGCATTAAAGGGCCTGCATCATCCTGTAACACCCTGTAAACATCGAGTGATTATGAAATAAAGCCGGCACCCTTGACATTCAAGGGTTGTCGTTTCGCCTCAACTATCATTGAGTCGCTGAGTCTTTTGAATTTCATATATCACTGACCCTTGAGGGCTCCTTACGAGCATCGCGAGTACCAATCGCACCTCAAATTTTGCCAAACTAGTGTGGCAATCCTTAAGCTAGAAGCGTCTTGCATTATGCGGCCAAAGTACTGGGGTGTGGCGTCAATCGAGCTTGATTGCCTAACATGGCCGCTCTCGACCCTGAACACACATGTTCCTAGGAAATACTGAGCCGCGCGAGCGTCTACTTAATGGAATTATCATGAAAAGAACCTGCTTATAGGTCACCAAATACTGTTTATAATACATGAATGTCTACAGACTAACGGGCATGTTCCAACATTATTTGTTTTCTTCTTCCGAGCTACAGGAGTGGGAATTGGCGCGGCTTGTCTCGCGGTTGCAGTCGCAGGTGCCCTAATGTTCAGCGGCGCCAGACGAGGCAGAAGGGCCACCAATCCTGTTGATGGAGTAGTAGCTCGGGACATTCAGCTCTTGTGGACTTTTCTTTTGCACCTTGCTCCCATCAAGATTGAATTTTTCGAGATAAGTGCCCAAATATAAATTATCAACAAGTTTTGTGGCATAGCCGCG